>BLSH010487171.1:90834-102746 GCA_018402905.1 Glandirana rugosa | reverse complement strand
GTCTAGATTAGCACACAGCTAGTTTGTGTCCTGTGTTGCACCATATCCTGCAGTTAATATGAGCATGTTGAGGGATAGTTTGGGAGATTGAGCTTATTTTATTTGCCGTGTGTATACAGGCAAATAGGTTCGGATTGTATGTGGAGTTTAGTTGTTGTTTCGGTAGAGTTAATTATTATAGGAGTTTTGTTTGTCTTTTTTTTTTTTTTATATTAAGTTTCTTTCCCCCTTATTGTGTGTTGGGTGTAGATCTAGATTAGTATTTTGGTAAGCGGTTTCAATCTCAGGTAGGGTTGTCCCCATGATTGTGAGAGGCTGGCTCATGCCCCTGGCTCCACTCGGTTGCTACACGCACATTGAATAGTATAAAATTACATAACCAGTATATGATTTAACCTTTTCCATGCGAGTGAAGTCGTTTTCATGTGTGGTACATGTAAGTGGCAGTGTGAGATTGTAATTTCTTACCTTAGTGTAAGCGGCGTAAGGTTTTGATTGGAGTGTAGGAATGGTTCTGATGATGAATCAGAATCCTCAGCAAGGAGTGCACCCGCATGGCTTTTTTAATATCGAGCGTTGAAGTAAACACAGGAGAGAAAAAAAAAACAGCTTTAAGTATAACAATAGAACAAGAAAACAAACGGTCAATTAGGGCTGGTACTAGAATAAGACATTGTACATGAGGCCTTTGGAGGTATCCCTAATTAGTGCGTTAAAGAGAAATAATGTTTCCCGTTTTGGATAGTAATTTTGGGTTGAAATGTCAGTGTGGGCGAATCATCTTATGCAGATAATAAAGTTCCTTTTGCTGTTTTGGGTCTGTATATGGTCTTGCTCTCCTGGTGGGTTTTGTGCTGGCATATGTGTTGTTTACAATGGTGCAAAAGTTTTGGGCAGAATGAGATGAACTGGGTGCGGCACAAGAAGTCATGCATATGCTTATGAGATGTCACCAGGGCATAGTTCAGATGGGTATATTGCTGTTCCGTATACATAGCTAGGTTCATGAGAATAGGGCTTGTTAAGCAGGGTAGGTTGTAGGTATGGAAAGACATAGGAAGGAGTAAATGGGTAAATGCAAGAAGCTAGAAGACATATCGAAGTATCAAGTTCTAAGAGGAGTGAGACCAGATATGTAGGTGAACCAATGTCAATGACAAAAAGTAAGGGTGTAAACGAACAGGGATGTAGTAGAGAGGATAGCTTAAATGTGGATGTTGCTATCATATCTAGTCTTTTCTCGGTTTGCGATGAGCTGGGGAAGAGGTGAGGCTTCCTTCTCTGGAGGAGCGTCTGTTTATTGGCGGAGGAGAGAATCTGGCTGAGAACCGGCGTCTCCTATGCGCGTGTGCCTCATCGTTTAGTGGTAGTTCCATAGGTTCCTCCCTGGAGCGGTCTTGATAAGTAGGGCGTAAGTCCGAGTACCAGTTGGGTAGGTCAATGTAAGGGATATTAAGCTTGTCACAGAAGGTTGGTAGGTCTTCAGGTACTTTCAAGAGAGCTGGGCGGTTAGGCGGTCCTGCAGAAAGGCAGAAGGGAAATTTCCACCTATATGTTATATTCCTTTCCCTCAGGGTGTCCAGGAGAGGGCGAATGTCTCTGCGTTGCTGTAAAGTAATCTGGGATAGGTCATGGAAAAGCTTTATTTCATGTCCCTGGTATATTATGTGGTTTCTGAGTCTGGCATTGCGCAGGATTTCTTCTTTTAGTTGGAAATTTACTATGTTGCATATTATATCTCTGGGTGGTTCGTTATCTCTGCTTCTAGGTTTCAGAGCTCTGTGGTATCTTTCCATCTCCACGGGGGTTTCAAGGGGTCTGCCTAGGAGATCATTGAAAATGGCCAGTAGAGAGTGGAGTAAATGGTCATTGTCAAATGATTCAGGTAGGTTTCTGATTCTGACATTGTGTCTGCGGCTGCGATTTTCCAAATCTTCTAGATGGCGTCGCATGTCTCGCAGGTGTAGGGTATGTGAGTCTATGTCTTGTCTGGCACTGTGAATGTCAGTGTCATGGCGTACTGCGGTTTCTTCGATTTCCTCTATTCTGGTCACCATGTTATGAAAGTCATTTCTTAAGTCTGATATCGCGGCTGTAAATGTAGCTTTAATATCTTTAGCAATAGCATGTAGGTCTGCAATACTGACTGGTTGATGTATTTGGTCTTCTGGTCTTTGCTGCTTGTGTGAAGTGCCTGTGTTTTCCCGTCTTTCAGGGCTGCGGCTCACATTGCGTGTTTGCTCTCCTGGGGCCTGTGTTTCCGCTTTCTTCTCCCGGTTTTTGGAGCGGAATATATCCGCAATGGGGGCGTCAGCCTCAGAAGAGTGCGCCCCGGGCGAGCGCGAACGGGTGGGGGATTGTTCCCCTTGTGTCTTGCCCATTTTAATGTGCCTAGTGTTCGATTAAGGCTTAGGAAGGGACACAATGCAGTGGAACTAAGGGTTTAGGCTGCCATTTCCCTCGACGTCCAAACTCTGCCCCTTTAGTATTCTGCCTGCTGAAGTGTTATTGGTCTTGTGTAATATATATTCACACGGGGGGAGGACTGGTCTTGCAGGAGTCAGGGCCTTTATGCTAGGTAATACACCTTGAGTGAGCAGGGTGTTCCTGATGCCAGGGCCTTGGCGCTTTCCCTGCTTGTAGACTGGGTGTTCTGAGCAGGTGCGTGACTTTGTATATAATAATCTGTATTCCCAGTCTGCTTATCTTGTTAATACAGTCTCTCTTTAGCACTTCTGGGATAGGGCTTGCAGTATTGTAGCTATTCCTGGGAAGTAGATGTGGCGTCTAAGGAGCTGTAAAAGGGGCTAATGCAGGTGAGGCCCCAGGCCTTAAGATGGCGGAGGCTAAGTGATCTTTACTTGGGTGGCTGCTGCAGTTGATCTGGAGCTGTGGTTTTATTTATTTATTTATTTTTAATTTCTGAGCCTGCGAGGGGGTCCTCTGGTTGTGTGCGGGCTATCCGCCTTTAGGTCTAGTGGTAAGGGGAGATGATTGCCGTCGGGCGGAACGGGCCGCTCCTCCGTGCCCGAAAATTTAGCCCGGGGATTCGTTCGCGGCCTAGGCCGCGGCCGGCGACAGGTAAAATTTCGGCTCCAGAAAGGGCTTGCTGGAAAGCCTATTGTGTATACATGTGTCCTGCGGGTTTTTTACCTGAGATGATGCTGTGAAAGGCTCAGATGGTGAAGGATAGAAATCTGTAAAGAACGGAGCTCCTCTGTGATGCGTCCGCTCTCAAGCCGCGCCAGGCCACGCCCCCCGACATTTACTTGTGTCACACGCTGATGTAAAGCATCATGGCCCGGCTCTTTCTGTGGTGTGTCTAGGGATGTGCTCATTCACCATACCAGCATTGATTGCTGCTAGAAAGATCGCAATGCTACAACAGGAAGAGGAATATTTCTAATACTGAATTACAGCAGAGTACAGTGTGTGTAATATATCATTCTCAATCGGATTCAGGTCAGGTGATTGACTTGGCCATTGCATAACAATCCACTTCGTTCCCTTAAAAAACTCTTTTGTTGCTTTCGCAGTATGCTTCGGGTCATTGTCCATCTGCACTGTGAAGCGCCGTCCAATGAGTTCTGAAGCATTTGGCTGAATATGAGCGATAATATTGCCCCAAACACTTCAGAATTCATCCTGCTGCTTTTGTCAGCAGTCACATCATCAATAAATAGAAGAGAACCGGTTCCATTGGCAGCCATACATGCCCACGCCATGACACTGCCACCACCATGCTTGACTGATGAGGTGGTATGCTTTGGATCATGAGCAGTTCCTTTCCTTCTCCATACTCTTCTCTTCCCATCACTCTGCTACAAGTTGATCTTGGTCTCATCTGTCCATAGGATGGTGTTCCAGAACTGTGAAAGCTTTTTTAGATGTTGTTTGGCAAACTCTAATCTAGCCTTCCTGTTTTTGAGGCTCACCAATGGTTTACATCTTGTGGTGAACCCTCTGTATTCACTCTGGTGAAGTCTTCTCTTGATTGTTGACTTTGACACACATACACCTACCTCCTGGAGAGTGTTATTGATCTGGCCAACTGTTGTGAAGGGTGTTTTCTTCACCAGGGAAAGAATTCTTCGGTCATCCACCACAGTTGTTTTCCGTGGTCTTCCGGGTCTTTTGGTGTTGCATTCTTTCTTTTTAAGGATGTTCCAAACAGTTTATTTGGCCACACCTAATGTTTTTTTTTTTTTAAACATTATTCGTTTATTATAGCGTTAGAAGAAATATATCTGTGCATGCACATTACATTGCCATTTGTTCAACATCTCGTCTGTCAGGCCAGACAAAGCTACTAAACAAGGAATCACATTGTTAATTAGTGACGTGTTAAACAAGAATAGTTAACATAATAACATATTTGAGTCCGAAGAAATTTCCAGGAACAAAATCAAATATTGAAAGTAGCTTGCGGGTCACAGATATATGATGATATCATGAGAGTATTATTAGGAGAAATAGAAGAAGAAAAGAAAAAAAGAAGATAAGGTAAGAATATATAAGAAAAAAAAAAGGGACTTCCCAAGGGGGGTCTATGTCGACATAGTCTGAGCACCTCCGCACCTAATACTAAGTTAGAAGTGACTCAAGCTTGTCTGACCATTTAAAAGCAAACCAAGGCTGCCAAGTCTTGTGAAATCTTTCCACCTGTTCTGAGGCCTGTGCCCGTGTTTCCTCCATTTCACATACATCCGACACCCTGGCCAGCCAGCATCTGACTGAGGGTACGCTTGTAGAATTCCAGTGTAGAGGGATCAAGGACTTCGCTGCATTCAGCAGATGTCTGGATAGGGACTTTTTGTACGTTTTGGTTGAAAAATTGTTTATGTGCAGCAAACAACTAGCTGCATCCAGTGTGAGATTTGTCTCTGTTATGAGAACAATCCCCTTTTTTACTGCTTCCCAAAATGGTTTAAGAGCTGAGCAATGCCACCATATATGCAGCAAAGTACCTCTCTCCCTTTGGCAACGCCAGCAAATGTCGGATGTCTGCGAATTCCACTTGTGTAATTTATCCGGGGTTAAGTACCATTGTGTTAAGAGTTTATACGCGGTTTCCTGCATCCTAGTACTGATAGAACATTGATGAGCCATGGAGCAAGCCCGCGACCATTGTTTATCTGAGATTTCCCTCTGCAGAGCCTCCGACCACTTCCTCCTGAGAATCTCCGACTCGTTAGCTCTATTCCCCCTAAGCCACTTATAAGCGACCGAAGTCGCCCTTTGGAAGTGCTCACCTGCATTGCATACCGACTCCAGGGGTGTCAATGGTCTGGTGAAATGAGGTTTGTGTCTGTTGTCTGACACGTAACTATGCAACTGCAAAACTGACCAGAATGGCAGATTTGAAAGCATGTGATCATTCATCAGGGTCTGTCGGTCTTTTCTCCTACCGTTATGAAAGCAGTCGCCTGCCCTGAGGGCCTGGTGTGTCACTCCTGATCTAAAGATTCTATTACCCATTCCCGGTTCAAAACCTGGGTTGTCCTGTAAGGGAGTAAGAGGGTTCAGCTTCGAAGTAATACTAGTGCTCTTCGCTAATTCATGCACGACTTTCAGGGTGGTCCCAGTAATCGGATGATTCTTCATGTCTAGAGGTTGATTCTCCCTGAGTAGCCATGGGACTGAAGTCAGTGGTAAGGAATTCAAGTCGGCCTCTAAGGTCACCCAATCCTTCACGTCCCTGTGGCAATGCCAGTCAATGACCCTTGTTATGTGGGCTGCTCTATAGTAGTCTTTTACATCTGGTAAGCCTAGCCCTCCCGACTCTTTAGCCCCGGTCAGTAAAGCTAGTTTGAGTCTGGGATGTCTGTGCCCCCATATGAAGTTCCTTATATGCGATTGTATCATTTTCAAGAAACCCGTCGGTATGTGGATAGGGAGTGTGCGCAACAAGTATAATAATCTGGGAAGTAAGACCATTTTTACTATGGCTACTCTACCCATCCATGAGAAAGGGCCTGTATTCCAGCCATCTAGTTCTTTCCTCATCTGTGCTAACATGGGAGGGAAATTCTGCGTGAAGGTTGAGCTGGCGTTCGGTGTCAGCCAAATACCCAGATACTTCAATCTATGGGAATCCCATCTAAAGGGCGAATTTTGCTTAATCCGTTCCAGCTCTGCTATGGGTATATTCCGATTTTGAGTAATTAATTTTCAAATTGGAAATATATCCAAAATGTGTGAAAGCTAGGGAGAGGTTGGGCAAGGTGGTGTGAGGGCTCGTTAGAAAAAATAGTAGGTCGTCCGCGTAAGCTGCCACTTTATACTCCCTACCCTTCAATTTGAATCCCTTGATGTCTGGATTGTCGTTAATTAATCTTATGAACGGTTCCAGTGTCAGAATGAAAAGCAGGGGCGACAAAGGGCACCCCTGCCTGGTGCCATTCGAAACCGCAACCTGTTCGGACAGGGTCCCATTAATTTTCAATCTAGCCGAGGGGTTCTTATATATGGAAGCTATCCAGGCTATCATCCGGGGGGGTAGTCCTATGTGTGCACAAGTGGCTAGCATGAAATCCCATGAAACCCTATCAAAGGCCTTCTCCGCGTCTGTGGACAGGAGAAGGCCCCTGATCTTGCCAGTGTGCGCTGCCGTGGTAAGAAGCATAGCTTTAGTTACATTGTCCTTCGCCTCCCTTCCCGGCATGAATCCCACCTGCTCTCGTCCCACCACCTTGTCTAGCAAGGGTCTCAGCCTTGTGGCTAGGACCTTTGTGAACAACTTAAGGTCTAAATTTAGTAGGGATATCGGTCTGTAACTGGAGCAGACTTCCGGGTCTTTGTCCCCTTTAGGGATCACCGTAATGTACGCTGAAAGAAAGTCTGGGGACGTTCTTGTGGTGCCTGGCAGAGAGTTCAAAGCCCCTATCAACGGTTTCGTCAGGATGTCTGTAAATGTCTTATAATAGATGGCCGTAAAGCCATCTGGCCCTGGGCTTTTCCCGGGTTTCAAATCTCGAATTGCTCTAGTCATTTCTATATCCGTGATTGGGTCATCTAGATCAGCGGTATCAGTCACATTCAGAGCAGGCAAGCCACTTCTCTGCAAGTAGTCCTGAATTATCTCATGTCTGTCACCCTGCAGCCCCGCCGGTCTGTGTTGGGGCGGTAGGTTGTATAGTTTAGTGTAAAAAGCGTGAAAGTGTTTCGCTATGGCGTTTGTGGTGACATCCAGTTTACCGTCCGGTCCTCTAATACCTTTGATTGTGTTTATGGCTATGGTGTCTTTGAGGGCTCTCGCTAAAAGCCTCCCCGTCTTGTTACCTGACTCGTAGTACAGTTTTTTCCTAAAAAACAGCATCCTTTTGGTTTTGTAGTCTAGTATCTGCTTTAAGGTTTTTCTCGTCTCTAACAGTTCCGTGGCTGATTGTATGGATAGTGTTTGTTTATGTATGGTCTCTAGAGCATTAATTTTATCCGTCAGTCTATCAATTTCAGCTTTCTTCTCTCTCTTGCGTTTGGCTCCCAGTCTCATTAGCTCCCCTCTGATCGTACATTTGTGTGCCTCCCAAACACTCATGGGATCTATTCCAGGTGTAGTGTTTTGAACAAAAAACTCCTCCAATGTGTGCTTTATCCCTGGAAGAAGCTCCAGATCTGTGAGGAGTGAGGCGTTAAGCCTCCAGGTGGAGCTCCGTCCATGAGAATTTACTGGGTGCAATGTTAGTGAGATTGGGGCATGATCTGACAAGGTTTGAATGCCTATGTGGGCCTGTGTCAGTCCCTCCAAATCTCTCTGTGACATAAAGAGATAATCTATGCGTGAGTACCGATCATGTGGTGTGGAATAGAAGGTGAAATCCCTACCTTCTGGGTGAATAAGGCGCCATGTATCTATCAGGTGAAGCGAATGGAGGAGTGATTTGATCTTTTTGAGGGCCCGATACGTCACAGAGGATTTTCCTGTTGAAGTGTCGGCCTGCGGGTTCAGAGGTATATTAAAGTCCCCTCCCAGAATGAGGCACCCTGATGAGAATCCCTTTAATGCCTGTGTCAATCTCTGGCAGAACCTGACATGATTCCTGTTCGGAAAGTACACATTCGCCAGTGTTAGTGGTCTGCCTTCATATGTTCCCTTTAGAAACAAGAACCTGCCCCCTGGATCTGTCATCTGCTCTGTCAATTCAAATGGGGCCTCCCTGCTTATGAGCACAGAGACCCCCTTTGACCTGGAGTCATTGTTAGTTGCATGTATGGCCTTAGTAAAAAAGGAGTCGGTTAGCTTCTGCACGTGGTGAGTCTTAAAATGCGTTTCCTGTAGAAACACGAAATGTGGCTTACCTCTTCGAAGTTCTCTCATGAGGGTAGTCCTTCTCTCGGGTATATTTAATCCCCTGATATTATGGGAAATAACTGTGGGCTGCTGCCCTAAGGAAGCATACGCCATTGTAAGGTCCCTTATGGAAGAATCTGGTAAACTTCAGTTCGCTTCCTGTGCCTCTGTAAAATAGACTTGTATCAGTATCACTATACCAAATATCGATCCCCCTTGGGAATGGAGATCCAATGTAAAATATATAAGCAGAAAGAGCAAGGGTGTAGAAAAAGAGAGGAAAAAGAAGAAGAAAAAAGGAAAAGGGGAGAGGAGATTAGATCAAAAGAGTAGTCAAGATCGTCAAATATTTAAATCTAACGAGCTTCAAAATAGGGGGAGCATCAACTTCCCACCCTTTGGGGGGTACAGTGGGAGGCTGCGCTCTATCCTGGTGCTGCTGCACCTACCCCTCTTCGTTCCGGAACACAAACCGTGTAACCCGCAACAAAGAGCAGTGGTTAATAATATTGTCTGCAAAACAACTGTAAAAAATAACAGTACACTAGCTCAACACGCTATCCCTTTAAACATCATTATGTGGAATCCGAACCAATTAAGAACCACCCTTTGTCCATGATCCAGAACCGTAACCTTAATGACCCAAAGAACTGACTATAATATTTGGCAGCTCTCGCTGCTATGGGCCATGACCAGCTGGATCACTGGTAAAAGAAAAAAAAAAAAAAAAAATTTTCTCTCCGATCTGCAAGTACCCCTTTGCGCTAAATTTGGGACTAAGTCCTCAAAAGGTATACAATTCTTTATGTATTTTATGTAACAATAGTCACCGACATAGGAGTGTCCTCCTTGGTTAGTGCCTCAGTTGAAACGTCTGTAGGGGTTTTGGAATTGCTGACCAGGTCCTGGTCAAGGGTATAGTTATCCCGGCGTAATCAAAAAGAAAACAAAAAACAGGGATGAAGAAGAGAAAAAAAAAAAAAAAACATGAAAGCAGCGGTTCATTCCAGAATCTTAGTCCGCATCTGCTGAGCGTGCCGGGGTTTGTTTCTCTCGTGGGGTGCCAGCCTTTGAGCCTCCTCCTTTGCTGCTTCTCATCCGTTTGTGTGGTCCCCGTTCTGGTGTGAAGTAAGCTGATCTGGCGGGACTGTCTTCCCCTGGTCTGGTGAGGAATTCCGAGTACCAATCCGGGACCTCAACAGGTCCAAGATCCAAGGCATCACAGAACTCCGTGAGGTCTGCAGGCGTGCGAAGGAAGTGCTGATGACCATTTTGTGTGACTAGCAGTGCGAACGGGAATACCTTAGATCTTTCTCTTTTAGTTTCTCCAGCAGGGGGCGCAGGGCTCTGCGATTTCTCAACGTGATCTGGGAGAGATCTTGAAATAACATGACTGTCTCTCCATTAAAAATTATCCGGTCGTTCTTTCTTGCTTGTCTCATTATATCCTCCTTGACATTAAAGTCCCGGAGACAGCATATTATGTCCCTTGGGGGGGCCGAATCAGGGCCTCTAGGTCTGAGTGCTCTGTGAGCCCTCACAAAGTGGATCTCTGCGTCTTCCTGCCTTTCCAAAAGGCTGTTAAAAACCCTCTGCAAGGCCGGGATGGTCTGGTCCGCCTCCACCGATTCGGGGACCCCCCGCACCCTTATATTATTCCTGCGCCCCCTGTTGTCCAGGTCTTCTAAGTGTCTATTTACTTCAATAAAGTGCATTGAGTGTGTCCCCACTTCTCTTTCTAGCCGTCTGATGGCTTTATCCCTCTGTTTTCCAACCGCCTCTGTGGCCGCCAGCTTTTCAGTAAGGACCATTATATTGGACTTTAAGTCGGTAATGGCAGCTGAAAAAGTTGACTTTATGTCCGCGGCAAACCCTGACATATCAGCATATGTCAGTGGGTGGTCGGCATGTGATGTGCCCCTACCTGAGTCCTCCGGGGCCGACTGCGAGTCCTCACTGTAATCCTCCTCGTGGCGGCTCGGCGCCATTTTGGCCTCCTGTCCGGAGCGCGCCGCTGACCTTGGCTTAAACAGCTCCGAAATGTTTCTGGCCGAGGTAGACGCCAGTCCCCTTCGTGAGCGGGATCGCGGGGTGTTGAAGGCTCTTTTACCCGGCATTTAGTGCTGGTCGAGTGGTTCTAAAGCTATGGGATCTCGTGTTGTAGCCGGAGCGCCGCTGGTGTGTGCTGCCATCCTCGTTGCGCGCCAAGCCACGCCCCCCACACCTAATGTTTTAGCTATCTCTCTGATTTGCTTGCTTCACTGATAGTGACAGCTCTTCGGATCTCATATTGAAAGTTGACAGCAACAGATTCCAAATGCAAATAGCACACTTGAAATGAACTCTGGACCTTTTATCTGCTCTTTGTAAATGGGACAATTAGGGAATTACACACACCTGGCCATCGAACAGCTGAGCAGCCAATTGTCCCATTACTTTTGGTCCCTTAAAAAGTGGGAGGCACATATACAAACTGTTGTAATTCCTACAACGTTCACCTGATTTGGATGTAAATACCCTCAAATTAAAGCTGAAAGTCTGCAGTTAAAGCACATCTTGTTTGTTTCATTTCAAATCCATTGTGGTGGTGTATAGAGCCAAAAAGATTAGAATTGTGTTGATGTCCCAATATTTATGGACCTGACTGTATCATTATGGGATTTGTATATAATATATCATTATGGGATGTGCATATAATATATCATTATGGGATGTGTGTATAATATATCATTATGGGATGTGTGTACAGTTCAGTAATGATTACATAAAGCATGTAAGGGTAATATGTCTATCTCCTGGTGTGTCTGGAAGGGAGGGAACACACATGATTTGCATTTATAAGGCTGTAACTTATGCTGCCCTGTTGTGTGTGTGAGACTAAAGTAGTGCGGCTGGCTGCAGAAGGAGGGGGTGTGATTTATGTTGAAGGGGGCTTGTTCACAGTTAAATGTACAGGCCTAGTGTACCCTCCCATATTATCTGCAATATGCAGTGCATGATGGGAAATGTAGTTTGAGGTTCGTGTAAAGAAACAGAAGAGGATATGATGCAATCACTGTTCTAAGAGGGCCTCCCTGGCAGAATATGTGATGCATTTTTCGAACTGAGGAGCTCACTTCCTGAAAACTCAGTTTGCATTTTCCCTTCAACCCTAAGTAATTTTACAAATGTAATAACTGTTTAGTGTGTGTGTGTGTGTGGGGGGGGGGGTCTTGACGTCCTAACCGTTTTTTTTTGAGGAAATCATATGGGGGGGGGGGGGGGGTGTGTGTGTGTGTGTGATTTGTCAATAATGTAAACATTTTAATGAATCCCAACTTCCCTTTTACGTTTGACTCAAAAGTCCTTCACTCGAGGAGTCAAGCTTTTTACGTAGTGTATAAGACGGTCCCTCCGGGAGAATCTTGTCACTAACGTAGTATAGGAGAAGACAAAGAAATGTGCTTGGAGTTTGATGTAAAGGGTAGTACGTGACGTATAACGTCTATTATACCCTCCCATGTGATCCGGACATGTAAATTGACACTTGTTCGGGGGAAGTTGTATTTAGTGTGGGGGAGGAAGACGTCGGTCGGCGTGATGAAATCAGAGTGTGTGTGTTGTCCCGTCGTATTCAATGTCG
>BLSH010487171.1:56593-74156 GCA_018402905.1 Glandirana rugosa | reverse complement strand
AGGGTCATAAGAGGAAGGGGAGGGGCGGAAACAAAAGAGACGGAAAGAAGAGATGTTAGTAGCAAGAAATATAAATATCAACCATATTGCAAAAACCAAACTTTGTTTGTGGACGTGGCCCAAGTCAAGTGACAAGGGTCGTCCACAAAATGTGGTCGTCGTCATTGGCGACCTCGAGTGCCTGTCCCCGCACAGAGACAGTTCGAGGCCGACAAGGACGCTCTAGTGGGGTGCAACAAAAACCTATCCGAGGACACAAAATGTCCCGCCAAGCGGACATTCAGCAGATTAACAGTGAGAAGGATACACTGTAATAATGCGTGGGGCTTCCTTGTTAGGCCGGACGGCAGATATCTGAGTCTGGAAAGGTATCTGACTGGCTAGACCGGGGTTTAGCGTGGGTGATTAGGCTCAGACCAATCAGATTTGGGAGAGGCTAAAAAAACCGTGAGATATCAGTCCGTGGCACCAGTACAAAAGGTTAAACAGGAACAATCAATAAAAGGGGGAAAAGGAACATATCAGTAACTATAGTGTGGGACTGTATAGAACAGTCATGGGAAGGCATCCCCCTCCTTCCCACGGTGACCACCAGTGGCCACTAGTGGTCATTCAAATGGAGGGGGGATCACTCCCAACCAGGGGAACTCATGCTCCAGACAACATGGAGGTTCAAAAATGGATGCTCAAAAATACCACATGGGGACAGTTCAGTCCATAGAGTCCTCTTGGCTGGCAACCATGGCTGGGGAATTGTCAAAGCGGCCTCTTTTATGCTGATTATGGGCTTGAAGGGCAGAATTGCGGGCAGGCGGGTCTTTCTGAGGAGAACCAGAAGCAGTGCGGCGTCTCTGTTTATCTTTTGTGGGACTGTCAGTCAATAGGTTTAGCTCTTGCAGGACATCTTGCAGCTCAGAGGCGTTTCGACAGGTGTACTTTGTCTCTAGGTGTGTGAAGCGCACTGAGAAAGGGAACCCCCAGTGGTATGGGATCTGATGTTGCTGAAGAACTGCAAGCAATGGCTTAAGGGCTTTCCTTTTAGCAACTGTAGATGGTGATAAATCAGAGTAGAGCTGGTAGGTATGTCCCTGGAAGGAGAGGGGGGGCTTCCCCCGGGCTGCTGCTAGGAGCTGTTCCTTGGTTCTAAAAAAGTGGAATTTGACTATTATGTCCCGCGGGGGAGCATTTTCTTTACGGGGGGCTAGGGCTCGGTGGGCTCTATCCATTTCTAATCTTTCCACTGGGATCCCTGGAGCCAGTTCTTGAAAGAGGGCTAGCATGGTGGCGTGGACATCCACGATCGTTTCCGGGATGCCCCTTATTCTGAGATTTGACCTTCTGGCCCGGTTCTCATAGTCTTCTAGGCGATCTAATAGCACCTGGTTTTCCTCTCTAAGGTTCTCTAGTGCTGCTGCTGTGTTCTGGGCCTGACATTCCATGTCGTCAACACGGTCCTCGAGCTCAGCCGTCCTCCTCCCTAGCTCCCTTATCTCTTTAGTCAACTTGTCAGTAATGAGGTCAGAGGTACGCTTCAGGGCTTTCTGGAGCATGGTCTCAAATTTTGAGAATATGTCCGAGTGAGCAGCCTGCTGATTGCTAGTTATATCCCCATCTGAGTCAGACTCACCAACGGTGTCCAGCTGCGGCGGCTGCGATCGCTGTGTCTGCTTAGGCGAGCGGTGTGGCTGGGAGGAGGAGGCCGCCGGCGCCATCTTGGTGCTCGGCCTGGTAAGCGCGTCTCGGATGTTTTTGGTCTTCATCTTTGCCTTAGAGCCTGAGAAGACCATCCTCGGGTGCCAGAAATGTCGGCGCCGTCTAGAGATGGTCCCTGGCGGGTGAATGGAAGCCTGTAGTTAGAGGTGTCCGGCGTTTGTGTCCTCGGCGGTACGGAGCTTCACTCTGTCTGTCTGCATGTCTGTCCCGGAGAATCTCGCGCATGCGCCCCGCCCAGATCTTGTTTTATTTTGAGATTGTATCGTGGGATATGGCTATTAGTTCTTCCATGTCTGCTATCTTATTAATTCTGTGGAACCAATCTTTAATTTTGGGTATTGTGGGTTTGCCCCAGAGGACAGGGATGCATAGTTTGGCTGCATTTAGCATGTGCATTGCCAAATATGAACGTTGAGCTAGTGTAATGTAGGAGTAATTGTGCTGGGGAGAATTCCAGAGGTATGGTTGTAACTGTGGAGATTAGTGAGTGGACTTTTCCCCAGAATTTTTGTAGGACTGGGCATTTCCACCAGATGTGAACAGGGGAGCTGGGTTCCGAATTGCATCACCAACAAAGGTTGGATACGTTTGGATTAAATTTGTGTACAACAGTGGGGACTCAGTACCATCGGTTGAGGATCTTGTATCCGTTTTCTTGAACAGATACATTCAACGATCCCCTGAGGGTGTTCTCATATATTTGTTCCCATTGCTTTTCTGAGGTTAAGGGAGAGTTCGGTTTCCCTGTATTGGCATGGGTTATGCTTCGTGATTTGGTTTGTAGTGAGTAATGTGTATACAGTATCTCCCATAAGTGAGTACATCCCTTACATTTTTGTAAATATTTTATTCTATCTTTTCATGTGACAACACTGAAGAAATGACACTTTGCTACAATGTAAAGTAGTGAGTGTACGGCTTGTATAACAGTGTAAATTTGCTGTCCCCTCAAAATACAGTCAGGTCCATAAATATTGGGACGTCAACACAATTCTAATCTTTTTGGCTCTATACACCACCACAATGGATTTGAAATGAAACAAACAAGATGCGCTTTAACTGCAGACTTTCAGATTTAATTACAACAGTTTGTATATGTGCCTCACACTTTTTAAGGGACCAAAAGTAATGGGACAGATTAACAATCATAAACCAAACTTTCACTTTTTAATACTTGGTTGCAAATCCTTTGCAGTCAATTACAGCCTGAAGTCTGGAAAGCATAGACATCACCAGACCCTGGGTTTCATCCCTGGTGATGCTCTGCCTCTACTGCAACTGTCTTCCTGCTTGGGGCATTTTCCCTTCAGTTTTGTCTTCAGCAAGTGAAATGCATGCTCAATCAGATTCAGGTCAGGGGATTGACTTGGCCATTGAATAACATTCCACTTCTTTCCCTTAAAAAACTCTTTGGTTGCTTTCACAGTATGCTTGGGGTCATTGTCCATCTGCACTGTGAAGCGCCGTCCAATGAGTTCTGAAGCATTTGGCTGAATATGAGCAGATAATATTGCCCCAAACACTTCAGAATTCAGCCTGCTGCTTTTGTCAGCAGTCACATCATCAATAAATACAAGAGAACCAGTTCCATTGTCAGCCATACATGCCCACGCCATGGCACTACCACCACCATGCTTCACTGATGAGGTGGTATGCTTTGGATCATGAGCAGTTCCTTTCCTTCTCCATACTCTTCTCTTCCCATCACTCTGGTACAAGTTGATCTTGGTCTCATCTGTCCATAGGATGTTCTTCCAGAACTGTGAAGGCTTTTTTACATGTTGTTTGGCAAACTCTAATCTGGCCTTTTTGTTTTTGAGGCTCACCAATGGTTTACATCTTGTGGTGAACCCTCTGTATTCACTCTGGTGAAGTATTTTCATGATTGTTGACTTTGACACACATACACCTACCTCCTGGAGAGTGTTCTTGGTCTGGCCAACTGTTGTGAAGGGTGTTTTCTTCACCAGGGAAAGAATTCTGCGGGCATCCACCACAGTTGTTTTCCATGGTCTTCCGGGTCTTTTGGTGTTGCTGAGCTCCCGGTGCATTCTTTCTTTTTCAGGATGTTCCAAACAGTTGATCTGGCCACACCTAATGTTTTTGCTATCTCTCTGCTGGGTTTGTTTTGTTTTTTCAGCCTTATGATGGCTTGCTTCACTGATAGTGACAGCTCTTTGGATCTCATATTGATAGTTGACAGCAACAGATTCCAAATGCAAATAGCACACTTGAAATGAACTCTGGACCTTTTATCTGCTCCTTGTAAATGGGATAATGAGGGAATAACACACACCTGGCCATGGAACAGCTAAGCAGCCAATTGTCCCATTACTTTTGGTCCCTTATAAAGTTGGAGGCACATATACAAACTGTTGTAATTCCTACACCGTTCACCTGATTTGGACGTGAATACCCTCAAATTAAAGCTGAAAGTCTGCAGTTAAAGCACATCTTGTTCATTTCATTTCAAATCCATTGTGGTGGTGTATAGAGCCAAAAAGATTAGAATTGTGTTAATGTCCCAATATTTATGGACCTGACTGTAACTCAACACACAGCCATTAATGTCTAAACCGCTGGCAACAAAAGTGAGTACACCCCTAAGTGAAAATGCCCAAATTGAACCCAATCAGCCATTTTCCCTCCCCGGTGTCATGTGACTCTTTAGGGTTACAAGGTCTCAGGTGTAAATGGGGAGCAGGTGAGTTTAATTTGGCGTTATCACTCTCACTCTCTCATACTGGTCACTGGAAGTTCAACATGGCACCTCATGGCAAAGAACTCTCTGAGGATCTGAAAAAAAGTATTGTTGCTCTACATAAAGATGGCCTAGGGGATAAGAAGATTGCCAAGACCCTGAAACTCAGCTGCAGCACGATGGCCAAGACCATACAGCGGTTTAACAGGACAGGTTCCCCTCGCCATGGTCAACCAAAGAAGTTGAGTGCACGTTCTCAGTGTCATATTCAGAGGTTGTCTTTGGGAAATAAACATATGTGTGCTGTCAGCACTGCTGCAGAGGATGAAGGGGTGAGGGGGTCAGTCTGTTAGTGCTCAGACCATACACCGCACACTGCATCAAATTGGTCTATATGGATTCTAAAGATGATGTACAAGAAAGCCCGCAAACAGTTTGCTGAAGACAAGCAGACTAAGGACATGGATTACTAGAACCATGTCCTTGTGGTCTGATGAGACCAAGATAAATGTTTTTGGTTCAGATAGTGTCAAGCGTGTGTGGCGACAACCAGGTGCGGAGTACAAAGACAAGTGTGTCTTGCCTACAGTCAAGCATTGTGGTGGGAGTGTCATGGTCTGGGGCTGCATGAGTGCTGCCTGCACTGGGGAGCTCCAGTTCATTGTGGGAACCATGAATGCCAACATGTACTGTGACAAACTGAAGCAGAGCATGATCCTCTTCCCTTCGGAGACTGGGCCGCAGGGCAGTATTCCAACATGATAACAACCCCAAACACACCTCCAAGAATACCACTGTCTTGCTAAAGAAGCTGAGAGTAAAGGTGATGGACTGGTCATGCATGTCTCCAGATCTAAACTCTATTGAGCATCTGTGGGGCATCCTCAAACAGAAGGTCGAGGAAAGCAAGATTTCTAACATTCACCAGTTCCGTGATGTCATCATGGAGGAGTAGAAGAGGACTCCAGTGGCAACCTGTGAAGCTCTGGTGAACTCCATGCCCAAGAGGGTTAAGGCAGTGCTGGAAAATAATGGTGGCCCCACAAAATATTGACACTTTGGGCCCAATTTGGACATTTTCACTTAGGGGTGCAATCCCCTTTTTTGCCAGCGGTTTAGACATTAATGGCTGTGTGTTGAGTTATTTTAAGGGGACAGCAAATTTACACTGTTATACAAGCTGTACACTCACTACTTTACATTGTAGAAAAGTGTCATTTCTTCAGTGTTGTCACATGAAAAGATATAATAAAATATTTACAAAAATGTGAGGGGTGTACTCATTTTTGTGAGAAAATGTATGCTTGATATGACGTGTTTTTGAGGGGTACTTTCTGAGCATAGGGATTCAAATGGTGTGAGTTGTCTGGCATATATGGTTTTAGTTTTCAGGTCTGTGAGAATGGGTCTGAGTTGGAGATATGTCCATTGAGGTAGACTCTGATCTCTCATTTGGTTTGCTAGATGGGTTTGTGTTCTGAAATTGCCCTCATGAAAAAAATGTCTGGCTAGAATATGTTTGTGCAGCCATGACTCCTTTAGGAAATTTTAGGACATGCCTGGTGGGAAATCTGTGTTAGAACAGATCGGGGACATTGGGCTTGGTATAGAGGACAGACTGAGCTTTTTATGTGTTGCATAGAAGTAGCGTACAGTAGGTCCACTGAGTAAGTGCTCCATGATGTGGGTTGGGATGTGTTCGTGGTGTACCAGGGTGCTGTGTCGAGAGGAGTGTCACAAATTGAGTTTTCTAGGGTCACCCGTTGCTTTGAGGGAAAATGGACATTCCAGTCCACTATCCTGGATAGAAGGCAAGCTCTGTAATACTTTGGAAGGTCCGGGAGACCGATGCCTCCTTTGTGTTTGGGAAGTGTTAGGCGTTCATAGTTTACCCGTGGATGTTTGTTGTGCCAAATTAATTATGTGCATATTGTTTTGTAAAGGGAGAACAAAGAGGCGGGTAGATGTATGGGAATTGTCTGCATCAGATATAATAGCCTTGGTAGAACATTCATTGTTATTATGGCCACTCTCTCGAACCAAGAAAATATTGGGAGGTTCCATTTTTGTAGGTCTTGTTTTATTTTTGAGATTGTTTGGCCAACGTTTAGAGGATATAGATCAGAAAGGTTGGATGGCATTTTGATTCCCGGGTAAGTGATAGCTTTTTCTTTCCACATGAATGGGAACTAATCTTGGCAATGAGTTACCTGTTCTTTTGTTAAGGAGACGTTCAGTGCGTATGATTTATCAAAGTGAATTTTTATGTTGGTCAGTGTTTGGAAGTGGGTGAAGTCTTGTAATATATTTGGTAGAGTGGTGTGGGGTTCACATAGGAACAGGAGTATGCCGTCTGTGAATGTGGCTATTTTATATACGTGTCCAGATATTGTGATACCTTTGATATTTGGGTTGTTTCGAAGGAGGTTAAGTAGTGTTTCTAGGGTAAGGACATAGAGAAGTGGAGATAGTGGGCATCCCTGACGGGTCCCATTCCTGACGGAGAAGGCATTCGACAGTCGGCCATTGACTTTCAACTGCGCAGTTGTGCTGGAATATAGCGTCAGAATCATTTGAAGCATTTTTTCGCCCAGTCCTACAGCTCGTAGTGTTTCAGTCATGTAGTCCCAGGCCACCCTGTCGAATGCCTTCTCCGCGTCGAGTGATAAAAAGAAGTCTTTTTGTTGCGTAGCTGTAAAATGAGAGTGGATATTGATAGTCTTGATCATGTTATCCCTGGCTTCTCGGCCAGGTGTGAAGCCTACTTGGTCATTAGACACAAGTGACGGGAGGTGTGGGAGAAGTCTGTTACAAAGTATTTTCGCAAAAAGTTTTGTGTTAACATTGAGGAGGGATATGGGGCGGTAGTTGGATACAAAGAGTGATCCTTCCCTTCCTTGGGTAATACTGTAATGTGGGCTTCAAGAAGATGATGATTGGGTAATGAGGGGGATGAGAGGGAGTTAAATGCCTGTAGGATTGGAGTAGTGATAGTGTCTAGGAAGGTTTTATAGTACACCGCGGAAAATCCGTCTGGGCCCAGACTTTTCCCGGCTTTTGTTTGTTTAATTACTAGGGTGAGTTCCTCTTTAGACATGGGGTGTTCGAGGGATTGTCTTGTGTCCTGGTCAAGTGGGGCAGGAGCGTATTGGTCCAAAAAGTCTCTAATAATAGTGGTCCTAGGTGTGGGCAACATTTTAGGTGATTGTGAGGTGGGGATATTATAGAGATTATGATAATATCTCTCGAAATGTGCTGCTATATCCGTATTTGTTGTGGCGTGTGTGCCATCTGGGTTTTAAGTTTTCCGTATCATGTGGCCTGCTTTTCTGGTTTATAAGGCTCTGGCCAATAATGTGCCACTTGTATTTCCATGTTCATAGTATAGTTTATTCGTTAGTGAAAATGTCCTTTTTGTTCTTACGTTAAGTTCTTCTAATAGAAGGGATTTTATCCTAGTTAGCTTTTGCAAAACCTGGTTGGCTTGGTTTTTTTTTGTGTGCGTTTTCTAGGCATTTAATCAGGTCTGTTAAGTTATGGATGTATTCTTGTCGTTGGCATTTGTGTTTAGCGCTTAGAGAGAGAAAATCTCCTCTTATGGTACATTTATGTGCTTCCCATTATGTTAGTGGATAAGCGTCAGGGGTGTCGTTGGATTTGAAATAGGAGTCAAGGTTCGTGCATATCAGATCAACGTTGGCCTGGTCTGTTATCAGTGAAGTGTCAAGATGCCAGATTTTATTTTTTTCCACATTTTCCAGGAAAGTGAGTTGTATGGAGATGGGGTGGTGGTCTGTTAGAGACATGGATTCGATCGTGGCCTTAGTTAGAAGATGTAGGTCCTGCTGAGTTATAAAGAGATAATCTATTCTAGAGTACCTGTTGTGTGGGATGGAAAAGTGTGAATAGTCTTTTTCGTTGGGGTGTAACGTGCGCCATGTATCGTGTAGAAGAAGATCATGAAGTTGAGTGTGTATTTGGCGAAGTGCCCTGTAAGGTACGGATGATGTGCCTGTGGACGAGTTTAGAATTGGGTTGAGTGGAACATTGAAATCTCCTCCCAGTATTAGCATTCCTGCTTGAAAGGAGGAAAGGAGGGAGGCTATTTTGCGGAAGAACGGAACCTGTTTGTTATTTGGAGCATAAATATTGGCTAGAGTAATTGCGGTATCTCTGAATATCCCTTTAATGAAGATATAATGACATTCGGGGTCTGCCATGGAATCTGCAATCTCTATAGGGCAGTGTTAGGATAGGAGAATTGAGACTCATTCATATTTGGTCATGGGGTTTGAGGCATGAAAGGCTCTGGGGTACCGTAGGTTGTTTAATTTGGGCATTTTGTTCATTTTATGAGTCTCTTGTAAGTAGACTACATCAGCTTTGTGAGATTGCATTATTGCAGAGATCTGAGATCTTTTCTTGGGGATGTTGAGGCCTTTGAAGTTTAGCAATACTAGTTTTAGTTTGACTTGAGGAGAGTTTTCTGAGTGTTTGGAAGGCATTGTGGTATGGGAGGTATTGCTTTGAAGGAAATGTCAATTGAGGTATTGGGGAAGTTTGTAAATATATTCGGTTTCCACAGGTTTAACGCAAAGGGAAAGGGACGTTCCAAGGGGGTGGGGTAGAGGTATAGGCGAAGTGTGTCAAGTCTTTGTTGGTATTATTGCCAGTTGCCTTGTGTAGGGTTGTGACAATTGGTATTGGGGGTATTCAATATATATGGGTCAAAGTGATCCGGTACTATTCAGCGGTGTTTCAAAGAACATGCTGATTGGGGGTAACGAGGAGGTTGGATGGAATTAACCTGGTCCCGCTGTAGAGGACCATAGCTACAGTATAGGAGAATAGGTGTATGTTGTACGTATGGGGTAGATGGGTTGCGCTATAGTGGGATATGTGAGGTTCGGGGTCCTAATATGGGGATGTATATAAGGATTTGGGATAGAGGTGAACGGGTGTGTATCCACATGTCTTAGGTCACCCATTAGGGCCAGTAAAATCAATAATAGCAATGAAGTAGCACCAGTTGTAACCACAAATGTTACATTCTGGGCTGAACATAAACCAAACATGAATAAAACCATACTTGAAAAACGAACAAGGCTATACCTTTCAGAGATTGTCTTATATGGCTTTTGTGGGAAGCCATTCTAGTGATGTGGATGGTAGTGCTAGGCTAGTGTAACGTAGAGTTATTCATCTGCCTGATTACTTTGTGAGATTTTTATGAGTTCTGCTATAGATTCCAATGATTCTAGAAACATTGATGGTGTGATGTCTTCCATCGTGTATTATGGTGCCCCGTGTTTCATCATTGTATGTTTGAGTTTTGTTGGCTTTTTGCCATAGTATGGGCTGAGGTTGTGAATGATCTGATCCTAATGTATATCTGATTGTCTGTTTCTTTTTGTGTTATATGGGGGGATGAGTTTAAGTATAAGCATTATCCCGCAGTAGGTGGGACTAGTGGTCGCAGCTATTGAAGTATATCTCTCAGCTGAGTCATTATTGGTGTTTGAAAATTTTTGTGTGTGTATTTAATATTATGTTATCTTTGCTCTGTTCTGTTGTACAGCTGAATATGCGTGCTGGATTATTCTGTATAAATGGCGAGTGGTTCATCACTAGTAAGGTGTGTGGGGTCCAGTGAGTGAGATTATGCGTGAATAGGTGATCATTTTAGATCAACAGTTTCTTTGAGGGTATTGTTTGTGTGATCGTCTTTATACTGTACTGTAGGAACATTCGTGTAGAGTTGGTACATGTAAGACAGTTAAGCTTTTGCGAGTAGTATTACCTAGTTGGGTAGGTGGGGAGGAAGGCACCCAGGTTTGAGAAGGATTATATATATCTACATTGTTCTATACAAGTGTATTGGGTTTCAATTTTGTTGTTGGTTATACACGCTTTGTATTGTGGGCCTATATTGTCTTTTGGTGTTACTCCTTGGTTGACACTAGCCTTCCGGAGTCTCCCTCAGGTGCCTTCCTTCCCAGTTTGTACCTCTATAATTATTATTCACATTTCCTGTGAAAGCGGGTTTTTGAATTGGAGCTCTATGTGGAAAAATAATTACTGTCCATTATGCCCTTAGTGTTGTGCTAGTTATCCATAGATAACTGAATGGAAGCAACATCTGATTGCCAAGTGATTGTTATTAAAGTTCTATATTGCGTATACTCACGATCCAGATGGGTGCAGGTATCGTCGCACTTCAGTTTACCTTAGGGGTTCCTTAGAAAACATCCTTGGGTTTTCTTTTGTCTGGTTTTCGTGCAGCGGTTGGTGTTCCTAACTGTCTCTGTCTGTGTGTTACGGATAGGAGTTTCATGGTGAGTAGCCATTCAGGTAGTGTTTTATGGCGGATAAGGACAATGCCAGTGAAGGCTGTACTTGCGTAGGTATATGAAGGCTGTCGATGTTCAACTTGGATACTTAGTCAGTTTCCTTGTGTAGAGTCATTGCCTTTGGATGCCCAGTTCATATTTTGAGGGTAGTGTCCAGGATGTTTCTGGTTACTTCTTCCAGGGTATGTCGATTAGGGGGGGAATCTTTGCCCCAGAGTGTCTTGGAATTGGTATTGTCACAGAGAGTGATAAGGAAATAGAGCTGTGTGTTGCAAGACATTGCATTTCTGTGTAGGTCTCAGTCTGATAAGATATCCCACTGTTTACGCGAGGTGGAGGTTTCTGGTGGTATAAACTGCTATGATTTCTCATATGGTAAGCCATGGTATTGCCATGGGAAGTCTAGAATTTTGAGTAAACAGCTCACTGGTTAAACTTGAACAACTTGTTGTCTAACAAAACAGTATTAACATAGTTGATCTCTGGTGGCTGAGGGAGACAGTAATTGATTCCCTGTCAGGCGTCTGGGCGAGTCCTTCTGTGAGCTGGAGATGCTTATGGACTGCCCTGCTGTAGTTGGTGGCGAGCTTGAGGAGGTGGGGTTTCTGGTGGTGATCTTTGGTGCCTGGGTCTTTGGGCTAGCCATTCCATGGAGTCTTCCAGGGGGTCTGTGTTCCAGGCCATTGAGATACGATATTCACTGAACCAGTCTGGTAGCAGGGGTATCGGAATGTCCAGAGTATGGCAGAATTGCCGTAGGTCTTCTGGAACTTTAAGTTGGGCAGTGCGTCCCATGGTGGAGGCCGAGAGGCAGAAGGGGAATTTCCACCTATAAGAGATGTTTCTAGCACGCAAGAGGTCTAGGGGAGGGTGGAGGTCCCTCCTATGTTGAAGGGTGATGGGCGAGAGGTCCTGGAAGAGCTTTATTTCTGTGCCTTCATGGGAGACCTGTCTTCTCTCCCTGACTCTCCAGAGAATATCTTCCTTTACAGGGAAGTTCACTAGACAGCATATCACATTGTGGGGGGGGGGGGGTCTGTTTCTCTGCCTCTGGGGCATAAGGCCCTGTGGATGCGATCCATTTCAATTGGGGAGTCGTGTGGTCTGTCCAGTAGGCCATTGGCGACTGCCTGTGCACATTGATGCAGGGTGCCATGTTCTATGGTTTCAGGGAGCCCTTGATCCTTATATTATGTCTGCATCCTCTATTGTCGAGATCTTCAAAACGTCTGTGCATTTCTCTTAATTGGAATGCTTGATTGTCAGAGATCTGTTGTATCTGTGAGATGACAGACCCTTGTCTGGCTGTCACTGACTCTACTCTCTCTTTGCAGTCGTTCATTGCTTGAAAATCTAGTCTGAGGTCAGTGATGGCAGCTGACAGTGTATGTTTAATGTCGGCCACAATGTTCTGCATGCCGTTAAGGCATAGTGGTATTGCGGAATTATTTGTATCGGGTACCTGAGGAGCTGGGAGGTTGCGCCTGTCCGGGCTGTAGCTGGCGGACTGCATGGCGTGCTGCTGGGTCGGCATGGTGGAGGCCGAGGCCTGTGATGCGGACTGTGTTCTTTTCTTTGAGTCCGGAATAGCTTGGGTAGCGTATGACTGGGCAGGATTTTGTTGTCCCGTGTGGACCAGGACCTCATTGCCAAGCTGTTCCTGTCACCTTTTCCCATCTTGGCAGGTGTCTTCTCCCTGCAGGGATTGAAAGTTTTCCTCTCTGAGCGGGAGCAGTACAGTTGAGCGACCATTCCCATACGGTGCCAAGCCATGCCCCCTTGTTTTGTATTTTAGATTCTAGCATCTATCAATTAAATCTGAGTTTATTGTTCAGCATCTAAAGCTTTGAGAAGTGTCAGGAATGTGTTTTGTCAGTTTGTAAAATGTTTGTCTTCTCTAGAGAAACCGACACAGCTGTACAGACCTACAATTACAGAGCCATCAAAGAAAGTCAGCGTCTGTCTACGTTCTTATACCGACCTTTCCCGCCCCTATACTACCTTTTCTCTTGCTACTCCTGGGAAAGGCAATGCCTTTCTCATCTACTTACAGCCTCCAAACACTTGTTATGTACATATCAACCAGGAAGTCACTTATTTTAAGACAGACTCAGAGTCTTTGGACTGGAGGCACATCTGTGTGACCTGGGTTTCCAACACTTCAATGGTCCAACGGGAAACTCTATCCTGGGGGAGTGTCCATGAAAGGGTCTTCTATCACAGCAGAAACCAGCATTGTTCTGGGGAAGGACCAAGACTCTTTTAGTGGAAGATTTGTGTCTAAGGCTCCATGCACACTGGGTTTAAAAAAAGTCTGCTCCCTCGCAAGTAAAAAATGCTCATATCCTGCATTTGTTGTACAAAGTTTAGATGAGTTTAGGGGAGTTTTACATTTTTTCTGCCAGTAAGCTCCTATCAGAAATGCGAACCAAAAGGATTTTTTTTTCCTGCCTCTAAACGTTGATCTCAAAATATGCCTGTAATCATCCTAATGTGCATGGACACCTAGGATAACATTGAGCTGCTTCTACAGGCAGAACACAAAACTCCCATAGATGCAACGTTTTTTTTTTTAAGCCAGTGTGCATGGAGCCTTAGAAGTCATTGGTTGGTAAAATAATTGACATCTGTGGAATTATGTCCTGATATCAAAAGACATCTGGAAGGTCGTCTCTGGTGATCTCCATGGAAATGTCATCAATTGGAAGTGTCTACTCTACGAAGTGAAAGGAGACATTCTTGTCCAGTCTAACGATTTGTGTAAATCTGCCATCTTCACTATATACATAAGCTCCTCCAACACTCGGTACAAAATAACTGATGATTTATTTGTCATGAACATCAACAACGAGGGTTGACAATGACAATTTATAAGAAAAAAATCACATGACAAGGAATCAATGCTCTCATGGAGTAACTACAACTGAAAAAATTGAAAAGAAGATTCTTAGTGATAAGAGTTTATTGAGTCCTACCATAAAACGTCTATCCCGAGATATATGAGTGTACCCAATTGTTTAATTATGATTCTAGTACCTATAAATAAATTTAGATTTTATCATTCAGCTACTAAAGCTTTGATCTGTATCAGTAACAATCTTTGTCTGTTTTCTTCCCTAGACATGGAGGGTAAAGTCTTTGTTTTCCCCAAAGAAACCGACACAGCTCATGTCGTTCTAAGACCTACAATTACAAGACCATTGCAGAAAGTCAGCGTCTGTCTACGTTCTTATACCGACCTTTCCCGCCCCTATACTACCTTCTCTCTTGCTACTCCTGGGAAGGACAATGCCTTTATCTTCTACTTACATCCTCCAAACATTTTTTCTATGCATATCAACCAGGAATTCACTAGTTTTAAAACAGACTCTGAGACTTTGGACTGGAGTCACACCTGTGTGACCTGGGACTCCAACACTGGAGTGGTCCAGCTTTGGATCAATGGAAAGCTCTACCCCAGAAAAAGCTCAATGAAAGGGTCTTCTATCGCAGCTGAAACCAGCATTGTTCTGGGACAGGACCAAGACTCTTTTGGTGGAGGGTTTGATGCTTCTCAGTCATTGGTTGGTGAAATACGTGATGTTCACATGTGGGATTATGTCCTGACTCCAGAAGATGTACAGAAGGCCAATTATGGTGACTTCCCTGGAAATGTCATTAATTGGAATTCTCTAGTCTATGAAATCAAAGGGGAAGCTCTTATCCAGCCCAAACTGTAATGTCAGTCTATCAGCTTATAATGTACACCTTGGGGCTGATTTACTAAGGGCAAAAAAGCTGTTTACTTTGTAAGGGAATTCTCCTTAGTGTATGAGGTGCATCTCTACTGACATCCATCATTTGGTTTGGAACACATCTGTGTGACCTGCAACTCGGACACTGGAGTGGTCCAACTTGGGGTCAATGGAAAACTCACAGGTGAAGCTCTGCTCACTTCCATCATCCAATCATCTGCAAGGAAAAACACAGTTTTTTTTTTTTCCTGGCATGTGATTGAATATTCTTAGCAAAGTGAATAGTTAAGTTAAGTGAAAATTCTCTTGCAAACTGTACCACCTGTTTGCCTTTAGTAAATCAATTTCTCTGGTTTTAAGACACCCCAACTACTGGTTTTGAATTTCATTAAAAACAATCATTTATTTGTCATCTATATCAACAATGAGATTTCTTATATACTCAACCATATATAGGGGTATATTTTCTTAAGTGTGTTGCACCATCCTCCTAGTAAATGCAGAACCACAAAAATAAATAACAGGTAAGAATTTTAACCCTTTTGCTGCAAGTAGAACCGTTGTGGGGTGTTTAGCCACTTATCGCCAATCGACGTACCGGTACGTCATGGCAGTTTGAGTGGTTATACCGGGGCCATAGCTGCTTATTTTAGAGCTGGCAATGCTCTACAATGTAAAAGCAATCCTGGTGGCTAATTAGCTGCTGGATCACTTTTACAGGCAGCGGGAGGTTTCATCCCTCTCCTCCCCCCACCCTCCAGTGCCTCTCCGGGCTCTCCTGTCCCACCGCAGAACCCAGGACCGAAGCCGGCGGTTTGAAATGAAATTCCAATACCTATGATTTAATAGTTAGTAATAGTTAAGTTATTATAGTCAGTTATTATTTCAGATTTTCACATTTTCGGGTGTTTTTGAATTTATGAATTTTAGAATTTATGAATATTCAGAAAAATTCAGTAAATGGATTTTCATTAATTCAGATACTTCTGATTTAACGAATTTGTCAAAATTTGTTAAAAAATGAATTTGGAACAAAATGAATTGCACATGTCTAAAGTGCAGTACAGCAACATATAATTAATAAATATACATTTTAATAAATATTAAGGCTTTATTAATAAATAATAAATTCAAATTTAAAAAACATATTTTGGGATAATTATTGATTGTGATGATAGGCACTTGGCACCTTTAAAATCTCTATGTGTTAATTAGTTCTGTGGTTCAACAATGTGAGTTGACAATGATTGGTGAAGGGAATGGAGGGTCTCATAGCTTAACTAAATGAACATTGTAAAATATATTGAATTCTTTTCTTCTTTTAATATTAACAATATTTCTTTCTTGTAAATGTATAATCTTATTCAAAACAATATAAGTATAAATAAATATAAATCATGTGAAATAAAATATACAAAGAAGCAATATGTCATCTGTATTCTTAAAAAAAAAAATGTTTCAATAATGAACACTTTACTTGGCGCCAATACACAGAAGATCGGTCCACCACATGTATGTACATATCATAATATCACACCTCAAAATATCGCTGGCTGCCACTATACCAAATACATTTCTTTAAAACAAAATAGCGTTAAAAACAGTGGTGGCTGGTGCTTAATATTTTTTTTTTGGGGGGGGGGGCAAATAAACCAAATAAACCTTCCCCCGTGCAGGAGAAGGACAGTGGCAATCAGAGCCTCCCCTGCAGGAGACGGATAGTGGTGATCAGTCCCCCCCGTGGGAGATGGATATTGGTGATCAGCCCCCCCCCCCCTTGGGAGATGGATATTGGTGATCAGTCCCTCCCCCCTGTTGGTGGGAGATGGATGGCGGCGATCAGTAGCCTTACCTTAGGAGGCTGCTCCTCACTCCAGGGAAGAGTCTGGGCCGTTGTTTCTCCTCCCGGCCAAACAGAAAGTGGGTCCTGAGACCCAATTGGCTGGGTGTCCTAAGACTCCCTGGCCAACAGGTCTCAGGACCCGGTTCCTGATTGGCTGGGAGGAGAATCAGGAAGACAACAGCAAATATTCATTCGCTATTGTCACACAACTGGGTGGGCTCAGGGCACAGTGCTCTGCGCCCTGAGCCTACCCTTTTTTGATGCCAATTAGAGCCTTGGGTTCCAATCCTGTGTTTCAAAAAAAAAAAAAAACCTCCCATTGAAATCCATGCGTCCGGCACCCTGCATTTAGACTTTGGACCGGGCACTTGGATTAGGGGGTGGCGCCTCTGCACCCCTAATGGATGGGCCGCCACTGGTTAAAACTGTCAAACACTTAGCGGTGCTCATTTAATCGTTCCTGCAATTGACCGACATTGATGTGTTATCCACACAAGTTATTACAAACACCCTGTGAGTGTGTGCCACAAAGTCTCTGGAAAAAGACAATCTCCTTAAGTGCTTATGATGTTTAGTGTTATTCCATGCACCAATCGCCGGATTTTCACCACGTGAGTCCCACTCCCCTATAATTATACACTCACCAGAGATGTTGCTTTTACACCCCTTTATTTAAAAGCTGTCCGATCAATCTCAGAGGGATGGTCCTGCTCAATGCCACAATCACTTCAGGAGTTAATGATCTTCTATAAGAAAAAAAAATCCACGTTTTCGTGGCTGTAAGGCTATCGGGTCACATTCTCATATTTGGTGGGACTGCCCTGTGGTTAAAGAATTTTGGAAATAAATATCTCACATACTTTCTATTCTTCTTGAAGAATCCATCTCTCCTGATCCCTCTGTCGGAATGTCGGTGCTTTTGCACCTAAAAAAAAAGAATATCTTCTAGTAATTGAGGACTTCACTAACACCGTAACTCGTCCTGGTAGGGAGACTCTAACTAGCCTGTCGAAAATTTATTTCCCCACATTTTCGTTGTAGAGACCACTCACATATTAATATCCCCTCACCCTGAGTGCACCACTTTTAGGCCGCTAACCACGTACCTTATTGTGATTTGTAGTATTCGTGAATTCCTCTAACAGAAAAAGGTCTCTGAAACACCGTGTGTGAGTGTCCCACAAACATTATTGAACACACCTATTGTGTAGTTACAGCCAGT
>BLSH010487171.1:40017-52275 GCA_018402905.1 Glandirana rugosa | reverse complement strand
GTGTGTTTGGGGTCGTTATGTTGGAATACTACCCTGCATCCCAGTCTCTGAAGGGAGGGGATCATGCTCTGCTTCAGTATGTCACAGTACATGTTGGCATTCATGGTTCCCTCAATGAACTGTAGCTCCCCAGTGTCGGCAGCACTCATGCAGCCCCAGACCATGACACTCCCACCACCATGCTTGACTGTAGGCAAGACACACTTGTCTTTGTACTCCTCACCTGGTTGCCGCCACACACGCTTGACACCATCTGAACCAAATAAGTTTATCTTGGTCTCATCGGACCACAGGACATGGTTCCAGTAATCAGTAGTCCTTAGCCTGCTTATCTTCAGCAAACTGTTTGTGGGCTTTCTTGTGTGGCCACCATAATTTTCCAGCACTGCCTTAACCCTCTTGGGCATGGAGTTCACCAGAGCTCCACAGGTTGTCACTGGAGTCCTCTTCCACTCCTCCATGATTACATTATGGAGTTGGTAACGCAAGAGGGTTAAGGCAGTGCTGGAAAATAATGGTAGCCATACAAAATATTGACACTTTGGGCCCAATTTGGACATTTACACTTAGGGGTGTACTCACTTTTGTTGCCAGCGGTTTAGACATTAATGGCTGTGTGTTGAGTTCTTTTGAGGGGACAGCAAATTTACACTGTTATACAAGCTGTACACTCACTACTTTACATTGTAGCAAAGTGTCATTTCTTCAGTGTTGTCACATGAAAAGAATAAAATATTTTTACAAAAATTTGAGGGGTGTACTCACTTTTGTGAGATACTGTAGGACTTTTGTTTTCATCCTGGGATTGTACATTGGCAAAAGTGTGAAAACAATAATTAGAGATAAAGTAAATTAAAGGAACATGTCTCAGTGTTTCAGTTTCCATATTCTAACAGACAATAACGTAGCATTGGTAAACCTGTGGGACATTCAGGAGAGGCCCTCAAGACTCATCTGGTGGATAAAGATGGGTGCTCATTCATTACATGTGTCAGGGGTTGGCAGCCATCTACCCCAGACCTTGTTGTGTTTAGCTGGGCATCCTCTATGGTGATATATTACTTTTTTATATGGTAATGTAAGATTAATCCTACCCATCACCCCCAGGGGGAGTCTCGCCCATGATTATGTGGAGTTCTTCATAGTGCGAAATAAGGGTTCTATGTTATCAGTGATGCGATCTTGCAGTGTTCTGGTTACTCTAACCCCAAGATACTGAATCAAGGACACCCTATTTAGTGACAGAGAAGAGGATCGCCTAGTTGGAGGATAATGGTCTAGAGGAAGGATTTGTGATTCACCCCAGTTAATGCGGAGCCCCGAGCGCGCCCCAAATCCTCTATGGTCTGGAGAGCAACCTGGAGGGAAGGGCCCGTATCTGCCAAATATAGTATCATGTCATCAGCATACAGGCCCACTACTTTGCAGAGTGGGCCTGAGCGAAGACCTTGTATGTCTGGATGTGATCTGAGTGTTATGGCAAGTGACTCAAGAGCGTATAGCAGTGAGGACAATGGTCATCCCTGTCAAGTACCTCGACCAAGTGGGAAGGGTTCCGAGATTCCGTCATTTACCGCTACTCTCGCCACAGGAGAGAAATATAAGAGTTGTACCCACTTAATAAAGTTAGGCCGGAACCTGAAACCTCTCAGGCATTCCCAGAGGTATCCCCATTCAACTGAAACGAACACCTTTGGCGGCGTCCAGTGCCACCACAGCTCTAGTTCCGACCTCTTCGTGATTTGCTTGGATTTTCATAAATAGGCATTGAATGTTCATGGCAGTGTTTTCCCGGGCATGAAACCCATTTGTTTGGGATGAATAAGGGTGATGATTACTTGATTAAGGCGAGTGGCAAAAACTTTAGCAAGGATCTTAATATCAACCTGCAGTAATGATATTGGGTGGTATGAGTCTGGATACGACAGATCCTTGCCTGGTTTTGGGATCACTATGATCAAAGCCTCCAGCATAGACTCTGGTAGGGTTTCCGATTCAAAACTGTAATTGTAAAGTTTAAGAGTTCGGGGGTAAGAGTTACCGAGTAGGTTGCGTAAAAGTCTGGAGGTAGTCCATCCCTTCCAGGGGCCTTGGCAGGGGTGAGGGAGGCCACAGCTGTGACTATTTCTTCCACAGTCAAAGGGGCCTCTAAGGACTCCACCTGAGTCTCCATCAACTTGGGGGAAACTATATTTTGAAGGAAAGTTTGTTTTTCAGGGCCAAATTTGTTCGTTTGGGAATAGTACAATTCAGTGTAGTAAGACCTAAATTCTGCAGCGACTAGAGATGGATCCGTTATGTGGGTCCCCTGTGCATCTGCAAGTGATACTACCACTGGGGGTCTAGAGCAGGGTTTCTCAACCAGGGTTCCGTGGAACCCTAGGGTTCTTCCAGAGGTTGCTAGGGGTTCCTTGAGCAATGGTCAATTTCTGCCTCTAAGATAAATTCCCAATGACACCATTGATCTTTTTAGCTATCTGTAAGGGGGTAATTCTTCCCAATGACCACAAGTCTGAGGAGCATTCTTCCCATTGACCATCACACTAATGTATCATGAGTTGTAGATTTTTATTTATTAGCAGGGGTTCCCAGAGATCAGAGAATTAGTTCAAGGGTTCCTCGGTGTTGAAAAGTTTGAGAAAGGCTGGTCTAGAGTCTTGGTGAGCTAGGTAAGCCAGGTAAGCCCTCTCTCTCTGTTCAAAAAATAACTTTTGTCTGGTCTTCTCGAAGTGTAATTGGTCGGAGCCTCGCCCAACAGGGGGCATGATCTGTTAGAGATCTGGGATGGAACCCTGCCTCCTCAAGGAGGGAAAGCAATATGTTGGACACTATGATAAAATATATTCACGACATCGTGGAATGTGTCGCTGAAAAACAAGAAAATGCTTTCGTATCCGGGTGTTTAAAGCACCAAGTGTCTGTTAGGGAAAAGCCAGTGAGTAGACGGCTTAGGCATGTATTAGTGGGTAGTGGAGGAGGCAGTCCTGAGTATAATCTATCCAGTCCGGATGGAGTACCATATTGAAATCCCGTAGCCATATGGCAGGAGTTGCTGGGCCATAGATAGAAAACCCTCATTAACGACCACAGAACTGTAGGGGGGGGGGGGGGGGACATGGCAGGCTATAATCAGATACGGCCTATCATACATAGTAGCATGTAGAAAAATGAACCTGCCCTGGGGGTCAGTGCGGATAGAAACAATCCCAAACTGTACCGTATTCGCTTGTTAGAATCAAAACTCCCCCGGAGTATGGGGTATGGGTGGCATGGTATGCCCACCCTATCCATGGGCCCTTAAGAGAAGCTAGAAGTTGCCCAGTAACACGAGTCTCAACCAGAACTGCGATATCTGCCCTGTGGGATTTAAGATAGCTACACACAGCAGTTTGCTTCAACTTATCTCTAATCCCACAAACATTCCAGGTGAGGAACTTTAAAGAGGCCATATCTCATATGTATTATTAGTACGCCGGATTGAATCCAAGTAATCCCCCAGAGCAGGTTCACACTGGTCACACCAAGACATGTAGAACCTAGAGCATGTTCGTGTCACACCATACCAATAACTGCAGTACCATGTATATGCCAATATGATGAAAATATAAACCTGTAGCCAAAACGTATTAATATATCCCATCCCCCACCCGACCCTCCGCTGCCCAAACATAGCGGGGGTATATTTCTCATCATAACTCCTGTGGGTCTGACTGCACAGAGAAAGGAAGGTCAGATTCTGGTGTACTATGCTGTATCCAGGAGAGCCTTTCGGTGCAGTATGGGTGTAGATTAATCTAAGGAGGCGAACATTCACTGGAATAGGAACCAGCGGTAGGACATATCCTGTGCTTGAAAATGCTCAGCGTTCCACATGGGCGTTAAATCTATCTGTGAGTGTGCTCTCATTGGGTAAATAGCAAAGGTAAATTCTTATATGTTTCAGTCAGGAGAGTTTTGCTCCACCAAGTGGTGGGATTCCAGTATTGTAGTGCCCAAAGAAACAATAGCATTCACCAGTATTAGGAAGTATAATGTATGGTTTCAGAAATAACTGGTCATTCCACCTGCTGCAGCTTATATAGAAAAATAGGGGAGAAAAAAATGCCCAAACAATGTAAAATCAAAGAAAAAAAACATATAATAACTTTGTCTGGTTGCCCGCCAAGTAGAAAGACAGTGCGGCACAAAGTCCACCAGGCAGCTAGGGCTTACCTGCAGTACATGATGGCATAAGTCGCGGTCAGGCTGGACAATTTCTGTCCGCATCACGTTGGTCCAGCCAGGCTGATGCCACCCCCGGGTCCTCAAAGAAGTGATCCTGGTCGTCACTCACAACACGGAGCCGGGCATAGCATAGCGTATTTCAGGTGTTGTATTCTTAGGCGGCGCATAACATCTGTGAATCTTGACAGCTGCTTCTGGACTTCTGCGGAGTAGTCGAGTGTAGCGGGGGTCTGCTTTGCTGCCCGCTATGTCTGAGACTTTGCCAAGGGCCACTAAAGTTTGCAGACTCTTTTATCAGGGAGCATATGCATATTTATGTCAGCATTTCAGAGACAGAGTGCAGTGTTGTCGTGTGGAGCAGACTCCCTCTAGTGGCCAAGGAAAGGAAGATGATATTGTCACGTTTTACAATCACAGTCTATTCCAGCAGAAGCAGTCCATCTTGGGATTTGTAGTTCACTTCCAGGAAATTTCCATTGGACTGCCTTCAGGAGGAACTGCATTCCCCACAAGACTGTGCGGTGGAAAGGGACTTCTGGGGGAAAATGCTGCATCTTGGGGGACTATTTAAGCAGAGGCTGTGGCCTGCTTCAGTCTCTTGGAACAGTGTGGTCAACCAGCAAGGATCCTGTGTGTCCTACTCAGGTGGGCTGCAGCCTGAGGCCTACCTGCAGCGATCTAGCCAGCTAAGTTTATGCGGTGTCCCAGCCAGCTGGGTGATACAGTATTCTAAAGGGGGACCAGTGGGACCAGCAAACCAGCGTTCAAGTCTGTTTCAGAGCCAGCGGCATTCATAGAGTGAGCATCGGTCGTTCTGGAGGAGACTGCAGCTAAACAGTGGAAGCTTCCCTCAGAGCAAAAAGGGCAAGAGGACATCATCGGTTCCATACCTTGAACAGCCGGACTGACTTCCGTATCGATCGATTGGTGTGGTGAGCAATATATTCGGTTGTTTTTCATACATCTTCCATAGAGACAGACTCAGCTCAATCAGAAGATTATACTAACCTGTACACAGGTCCCTCATTAACAGATAATATATTTATTCCAAGGGTATCTGTGCCCATTTGCAGGAGACAGGGACACTGCACAGACTGAGTGATATTAAATCCTGTGTACAGGGGTCATAGTTCTTTTGCTTTGCTGTTCAGCCACAACAGTTCACTTTGCTACCAGGACATCAAGTGCACCAATGCCAGGCTAGCCAGAGATTTTGGACATCTCAATTGTGAGGACGCTCACTATCACCCCTTTGGTATCAGTAGTTTAGTGATCCCAGTGACTACCTTTTAAGGGAAACTCTCATTACAACTGCTACAGTACTAATTTGTATTGGTGGCCTATAGCCTCACATTTTCATGACCTGGGTCTGTGATCTCAGACTGGTGGTTACCAAGCCGGATTAGTTCCCCTTTATGCCTGAGTTCATAGGTCATTTTAAGAGCCATTCAAGTTGACTGCCTGTATTAATTTGAAGTGCATATTTGAGTCCTTGTTTATATCATTGTGTGTCACAGTTTACTATTTTTCTGTCATTTGAATCTCAGTGTGCGGTTTGTTTGAATGTGGAAAGTCTACCAGTAAACAACCTTTCTGTTCACTCCAATTGTGTCTGCCTTACTGTGCATTGCAAGTACCCTATTGCTGGGTGTGCAGAGGGGTTGGGACAGTTATTTACGGTTGAGAGGCAGAGGCCCGGGACAAATATACATCAAATTAGCAGCTCCTTCGGGGGTACCGCTACACGGAGACTGCCAAGATGTGGCCATTACGGAAGAGGATGTTACCACGGTCCCGCGATAGATGAAGAATGGCGTCTCGGTCCCGGTAGTTCAATAGTTTGGATATGAAGGTGCGGGGAAGCGCCCCCTCTGGAGGCTGATGCGCTGGCATGCGGTGCACCCGCTCCACCACAAATGTGGCGGAGAAGGCCTCTCTTCCATAAGTAGTAGTAAAGAGATTTTCCAGCAATGTGGCTGGATCTATGCCCTCCACACCCTCTGGAAGCCCTATAAACCTCAGATTGGATCTGCGGGACCGAATCTCTATGTCATCTTGTTTGTGGGCTAGTTGCTGGATCTGGCATTGCATGGAGTCTGCAGAGTGATGCAGGGGGTGCAGAATATCTTCAACCCGGCTGATTCTGGCCTCTGTCTCTGTGACCCACTCTCTCAGTTTAGTTTCATCCTGCCTGATCAACGAGATATCCACCTTAATTTCCTCGATTTTGGAGGTCAGAATGGATTGACAGGTGGAGATAGCCTCTAGTACCTTGGCAGTCTCGGCCGCTGTGTGCTCTGCAATTATAGCTGAAATTGCGCTATCTTCTTCCTCATGGTTTCGGTCTTCTATTTGCATTTAGCACATCTTTATACTTAGTTGGATGAGGAATTATTTTTTTCATTGAATTTGCACTCTATCTGAATTTGGCACGATTGCTACACACATACACGGAAAGATTTACATTGATCACAGATTACAGAGATCACAGGTGACATCTTGTGGTCAATTTTAGGTACTACGTCTTTATTTTGCTTTTGTTTGTGTTTTATCGTTCAGTATGCACATTATTACTATTTTAGGTATTTTTTTATCTTTATGAATGAGTAATTATTATTGCACTTGCACTTTATTTGCACATTTTTATTTACCTATGTGAACCAGGTATTTGTTGTTTATTTTTTCATTGAAGTTGCGTTCTATTTGAATTTAGCACAATTATTATATAGCTATATGGGAAGATTTTCATTGAATGGTATTTAGTTGGATCACAGGTGACATCTTGTGGTTCATTTTTGGTATTACTCTTCTGCAATATTTATGTTTTTAGACCCTAAAAAATCCTTTCCCGGCTTAGACGTCTTGTGTTTGCATAATTATTTAGGAATTTTACAAATTAACATTTTTTGGTAAACGCTACACCAATTTTTTTGCGAAATTGACTTTTGGCTATCAGGTTTCACCTATCTGTGTTGGCAGCTGCCATCGAGATTTATTAAGTGCTTTGCATATTAGTAGAGTTGAGCGAAACTCTGGAAGTTCGGGTTCTGCTGGTTCGGCTGAACTTCGGGACAAAGTCCGGGTTCGGGTCCGGACAGAACCCGAACTTTGACCCGGACCCCGAACCCCATTGAAATCAATGGGGACCCGAACTTTTAGGCACAAAAATGGCTGTAAGAAAGTCCTGGAAAGTCCTAGAGGTCTGCAAAAGGAAGGAAAATGGGGGTAAGGGTCGGACAAGTGCCCTACAAAGAAATGGGGATAGGGAAATAACTTAAAATAATTAAAAAAAAAAATAACATAAAAAAATCAAAAATGGAGGTGGATGTGGACTATCTTAAAACTGTGTGAGAAAAGTATAAATTAGCGGGGAGAAGCCATATCACTGTTCTAAGAACAGTGATATGGCTTCTCCCCGCTAATTTATACTTTTATCACAGAGTTTTAAGATGATTGTACATTCTACAATCTTCTTAAAACTCTGTGAGAAAAGTATACAATAGCCACTAGAAGCCATATCCCTGTTCTTAGAACATCAGCAAACTGTGTGATAAAAGTATAAGTTAGCCGGTAGCAGCCAGATCACTGTTCTGGCTGCTCTCGGCTAATTTATACTTTTCTCACACAGTTTTAAGTTAGTCCACATCCACCTCCATTTTTGATTTTTTTTATGTTTTTTTTTTTATTATTATTTTAAGTTATTTCCCTATCCCCATTTCTTTGTAGGGCACTTGTCCCACCCTTACCCCCATTTTCCTTCATTTTACAGACCTCTAGGACTTTCCAGGACTTTTTTACAGCCCTTTTCAGAACTTTTAGTAAAATTATCAGAACCCCGGACCTGAACCCGGACTTTTTTTGAAAAGTCCGGGTTCGGGTCCGGGTCCCGGACACCCAAAAGTTCCGTACGGACCCGAACTTTACAGTTCGGGTTCACTCAACACTACATATTAGTTTTATTGCTTTATTTAAATTCTCCACAACTTTCTGAGATGGGAATGAGGGACACCTATTAGCAAAAGTATGTAGGCATAGGACACACCCCCTGTCACGCCCCCTTAAAGGAGAATTATACAAAAAAATTAATTAGTTAAACCCACAAGTGCTTTTTTTTTTTTACCACTAATATTCCTTTATATTGGCTTTTTAAATGTACAAATGCAGCAACTTAGAACTTGGATGAAAGGTTTAGCGTTGTAAAACTATTTTTGATTGATAAATAGTGCATTTTATATATAGGAATATGCATCAGACCAAAATGAGGGACAAAGGAAAAGCAATGAGGGACGGAGGGACATTTGTTCGCAATGCGGGACAGTCCCTCCAAATCAGGGACAGTTGGGAGCTATGCACTATGTTACGTAGTTTTATGTTCCTGTGCAGTGCAGGACGATCCGGAAACTTCTCTCTGCATTCAGGACAGGAATATCCTCCAGACCCCTCCTGTGTATCCAGCACACGATCAATACAGACCCGGCAGAAGTTGTGTCCACATCTCAGGTTTACAGGATCGGTATAAATGTTCAGACAGACGGAACATTCCAGCTCAGCTCTCAGATCAGCAGACGCCATTGCTGACAGCAGGGGAGAAACGAAACTGAAAGTCTCTGACATTGGAGAGGAATGTGGATGGGGGAGGGGTGACTTCCTCCTACACAGGGTAAGGTTGGATGAGTAACATAGGACATGGAGATCAGAGTACAGAAGGAAGAAGCTTATTATTGCAGTAGTAATGATAACCATACCTCCCAATATTATAAGATAGAGAAAGAGGGAAAGACGGATGTGGAGAAGACAGGAGGTCCGCTAAGTGCATTGAGATAAAAAGTAGAGATGTCTACCTCATGCTGAAAAAGGAAATTGGTTATATAACCACTTGACCCCTTTATGACCAGGCCATTTTTTGCGATACGGCACTGTGTTACTTTAACTGACAATTGCCCGGGCATGGAACACTGTACATCAGGGGTAGGCAACCTGCGGCCCTCCAGCTGTTGCAGAACTACAAGCCCCATCATGCCTATGGGAGTAATTGTACCTGTCAGCCTTGCAATGCCTCATGGGAAATGTAGTTCTACAACAGCTGGAGGGCCACAGGTTGCCTACCCCTGCTGTACATGAATTCAATTTATATACTTTTTTCCTACTTTAGAGCCTTCTTTTGGTGGTATTTGATCACCACTACATTTTTTTGCACTATAAAAAAAAAAAAAAAAATTAAAAAAAAAATAAATACATTTCTTCATCAGTTTAGGCCAATATGTATCCTGCTACATGTTTTTGGTAAAAATAAAATCCCAATAAACGTATATTGATTGGTTTGCGCAAAAGTTATAGCGTCTACAAACTATGGGATAGATACTGGAATTTTTATTTATTTATTTATTTTATACTATTAATGATGGCGATCAGAGACTTATAGCGGGACTGCGATATGAGCGAATCTGACACTTTGCGGGAACCAGTGACACTAATACAGTGATCAGTGCTAAAAAAAATATACACTGTCACTGTACTAATGACACTGGACGGGAAGGGGTTAAACATCTAGGGCAAGTAAAGGGTTAAATGTGTGTCTAACCAGTGTTTATGTGTACAGTGTGCTGCTTTCACTAAGGGATGTGCTTTGCAGGGAAACAAAAACCTCCCCCACTGACAGGACAGAGCTCTGCATTGTTTATATAGACAGAGCTCTGTCCTGTCTTCCTCCTAGCTGATCAGCTGGTGCCGATGGTCATCTATTGACCGGCAACCAGCTTGTGTTGGGTGAGTAATCACAGCATGGGCGCCCCCCATGCGCATGTGCCCCCTACCCGGAAGAGCAGAATCACATACTCTCCTGTACCACCCCACTTTGTAGCATATTGTTGATTAGATCTTTGACCTCCTGGCACAGGGTTGGGGGAATGTGGCAGTACTGCTCCAGAATGGGTGGAGCATTCCCTGTGTGGATCAGGTAGTCAGTGGCTTTGGTGAACCCGTAGTCTTCCGGAACGTTGGCAAATACTAGTAGATATACAATGAGCGAGCTATGTTCCTTGAGGGGATTATGCGGTGCTATGGAATTAACCCAATACCAAATTCGTTTTAATAAAACAAGTTATCTTTATTTAAACATACAATTATCATAAAAATATACATGTATGCATTAAAAGCATTATATTCCAGTTGTTACATGAATGGAGTTCAGCCAAGAATTATATAGGCTTCAGTCAGCTGTTATCCCAACCGGTTTCGTGGTCCAACCGGTTGACCGTGGGCCTCGGCGGAAGCCCGTGCATGGCCTTGGCCTGGGTGAGTCTCGACCTGGTCTCGTGGATATGTGTGGGCTGTGGTGGAATGTATGGGAACCACTAGGTGAAGGTTGGGAACCATATACCCTATAGGTGCTCCAAGTATAGACAATATTATTTGATTTTTTTGATTGTATTATAATCACACTGTATTTCATTGTTTCTAATTAGAGTTTGGAGGTCAGTACAATCCCCTGAAGAAGCCCATGGGGGCGAAACCGGTTGGGATAACAGCTGACTGAAGCCTATATAATTCTTGGCTGAACTCCATTCATGTAACAACTGGAATATAATGCTTTTAATGCATACATGTATATTTTTATGATAATTGTATGTTTAAATAAAGATAACTTGTTTTATTGAAACTAATTTGGTATTGGGTTAATTCTACAGCACCGCATAATCCCCTCAGGGAACATAGCTCGCTCATTGTATTTCTAATTGGGATGAGGTGCCAAAATGTATTAAGGCTAATTGCCAAAAACTGACCAAGGATACATTCAATTAACAAATACTAGTAGATGTTTCTCCAGGAATTGATGGAGTAGTCTCTGTTGCGGTAGAGTAAAGTCTTGGAAGGGTATGTCCAGCTGCTCCAGCAAAATTTGTATTGGGACTTGTCTAATAAAGCCATGGCTACCTGTAGAGGAGCACATACTGCTTCTACCCCTGGTTGGGCCTCTGAGATGCAGTAACGAGTCACCATGTAGACATCTGCTATGGTATCAGGGCTGGGCAGGGAGACTGGGGTTATCTCTAGGTTGATGAGCTGCACCAGAACTTTTCCCTTGTGGATCTTGGGTAACGATGGTTCCCTGGTCCGAGTCAAATGTATGTTCGACTCGAATATCAGGGGTTCGCCTGTTCGGCGCATCCCGGAACATTATGGGACATTTGCAGGAAATTTGAGCACCCCGTAATGCATACCTATCATGGGGAAATGCTGCAAGCTGATTGGCCAAAGCGTGCCCATGACCTGCATGCTTTCACCAATCACAGCGTGCTCTGCTGTGAGAGCTATGAATGGCCAAAGGCAGGGTGCCTTTGGCCAATCACTGCTCAGCAGACTAAATCTATGCCCACACTATATAAAGCTGCTTGTACAGTGGCTCTATGTAGTGTTTATATAACGGTGGAGAGAGATAGCGAGTCAGTGAGCTTAGATAGCGGCATGCAGGCAGTTTAGTGTAGAGACTGAGATATACTAGACAGGGTTGCCAACCGCCAGTAAATTTACGGACAGTTTGTAAAAATCAGTGATTTTTACAGCTGTCTATAAATATCAGGGTCTGATAAATTGTCATGCTGTGCTGACTTTTTAAGTGTAAACCTGACAAACTACTTGATATGGGTATTGTCAGTGTTTCCATGTTGTGTTTAAATATCAACTGTCTTAGTTTTTAATAGGAGTTCTATTATTTTTAAAGTTGCCAGTAAAAAATGTGCTCCGCCAGTAAATGACTAGATCATAGTCACAACGGTTGGAGGGCGTCGTAAAAAATGACCGTTTTGTACCTTTAAAATGACCGCCTCGTGTAAAAAATGACCGTTGAAATTTTTATTATCTTGAGGATAATTTTTGATTCTGTCAACTATAAATTTGTGTTGTACCTTTGTGACTGTTATGGGTATAGTTCATCAAACAGTCCAAATGTGAATTTTTCAGTCGTGTCGTACTGTTAAATAGTCTGGGACTATAAATATCTGTCGACATTTTTAGTGACTAAAAATGTTTGACAGG
>BLSH010487171.1:22649-33588 GCA_018402905.1 Glandirana rugosa | reverse complement strand
AGAGGAATCAGGACCTCCTTTCTCTGCTGGTGACCCCTCTAGTGATATAAAGATCTATATAGAGGAATCAGGACCTCCTAACTTCTGCTGGTGACCCCTCTAGTGATATAAAGATCTATATAGAGGAATCAGGACCTCCTTCCTCCTTCTGGTGACCCCTCTAGTGATATAAAGATCTATATAGAAGAATCAGGACCTCCTTCCTCCTGCTGGTGATCCCTCTACTGATACATCCCAGAATTCTATTTGCTTTTCCCACTGCCTGGTCACACTGTTTGCTCATTTTGCAATCATCTGAAATAAGCACCCCCAAATCTTTTTCTTCTGTAGTGCTGGCTAACACTGTGCCCCCAATGCTGTACTCTCTAAGCGGATTCTTTTTCCCTAGATGCATTATTTTACATTTACAAATATTGAACTGCAGTCTCCACTGCTTTGACCAATCTTCCAGCAATGCCAAATCCATGTTCCATGTTACAGACACCTCCAGGGATATCAACCCTATTACACACCTTTGTATCATCAGAGGAAGGGGGTGAACCCAAACATCTTTCACCTATCAAAAAGATTGGTTAATTGGGACAAGGTGTGAAACACCGAAAGAAAAGGAAACTGCTTCAAGCCTTGCCTGTTAATCACCGGCTGCTACTCAGGTTGGGTACTGGCTTAGCTGTGCTTGCAATGTAGGATGAAGAAATTCCTGGACAGCCGCACTTCCAAAAACACACCGCTTTATTGAAGAGTATTAAAAGCAGATCAATACATCACATGAAGACACGAACAGGACCCCTGGTGGGGGATGACATCTAACGCGTTTCACGTCTCAGGGGGGGACGCTTAGTCATAGCTGACATAAACATACTAGCATACTGGCATACAATGCATATAGTGGACTACTAATTGATTAATTGGACAAGACATACCATTGGCTAGCAACCAATTGGGAATAGCATGTGAAATCCATGTGATATGCCTGCAGTGATTGTAGCAGACACAATCAACACCGCCTCATACTCATTAAGATCAGACTGGCAGATTGAACATGACAGCAGATCAAATCGGTGACACTATAAAGATGGGATATAAAATTATCCTGCAGTGACTACAACAGATGTGGTCTACTCCCTCACATACATCTTTCCAATCAAGCCGATATATTAGATACTACGGCAGATTGTATCGATGGACTTACATGAGATATGTCTGCAATGATAGTAGCGGACACAATCAACACAGCCCTATACCACTAGATCATCTGTTTTTTATTTGGTTGATTTTGGACAAGACGATTAATCTGGTGCAATTTGCATGGATTTCACATGCTATTCCCAATTGGTTGCTAGCCAATGGTATGTCTTGTCCAATTAATCAATTAGTAGTCCACTATATGCATTGTATGCTTATTTAAACAGTATGCTAGTAGGTTTATGTCAGCTATGACTAAGCCCCTCCCCCCCCCGAGACGTGAAACGCGTTAGCTGTCATGCCCCACCAGGGGTCCTGTTCGTGTCTTCATGTGATGCATTGATCTGCTTTTAAAACTCTTCAATAAAGCGGTGTGTTTTTGGAAGTGCGGCTGTCCAGGAATTTCTTCATCCTAAGGTGTGAAACACCATTAGGTATGCATAGTCTCTTGACGTATATTCCCCATCATCAATCAGACTGTAATTAGAAAAATACAAAGTATAAAAATGCAAGAGTAAGGTAGATGGACCGCCTGTTTTTTTTTTTTTTGTTTTTTTTTATCTTGTTACAGGCGGTCCATCTACCTTACTCTTGCATTTTTATACTTTGTATTTTTCTAATTACAGTCTGATTGATGATGGGGAATATACGTCAAGAGACTATGCATACCTAATGGTGTTTCACACCTGGTCCCAATTAACCAATCTTTTTGATAGGTGAGAGACGTTTGGGTTCATCCCTCTTCCTCTGTATATATGTGTTGTATGTCAATGTAGAACATGCTGTGAACAAGTCTTGTTGCCAAAACGTGTCTGCGTGTTTCCTTTCTTAATTGGTATGGAATAAAGATATTGAAGACCTTATCTCCAGAAGTGCCGGCTCTTCTATTATTTCCTGGACTTGTATTGATTGGATGTGGGAGGAATATTTGGAGCCAGAGCACCTGGTACAGGTGTGCATGCCTTCACCCGGACATTCAGGTCCCGGAGCTCAGAGCGGTGTACCTTTCGGATCTTTCCTCCATACACCACGCTCCCCTGGATCTGTCTGCATTCCATAATTTTAATGGTGCGCAACACGGGTCGGATGTTTACCACATTTCATTGGATTCCAACCAAAACTAGTTTATGAACATACACACAATTGTTCATATAGTATGGATCGCCATACAAAGATATCTCAGGTCTATACTAAAGACCTGCATCCTGCAACAGAGGAATCAACATGTGCCTCTCTTTTTCAACAGCTGAAAGCGCTTCAAATCAAAGAAACAAAACTATGGTGGGATGCCGAGAGTCTAAAACAATATATCGCAGAGTCTATGGTCCCAAGAGGTCTAAGAATAAAAACATTTCCCTCCACCTCATACCCGGATTATTTTATGATTGAATGTTCTGTCCAGCTGTTCATTGGATTTGATGCGTCTTATTGTTACCAAGGAGGAGGATCTTTTGAGATCCATTAACTTAGATATAGAATTCATCAGTGCATCTTTGGAAACATACCATACTATGGATTCTTACACTAACCTTAATGTGGACTTAATGGATTCCCTTAACAAGTTTGAGCAAAGTCTCATGGACAATAAGAGACAAACGTTTCTAAGGGATCTGACGGTGGAACCAGAAGCTACCCGGATCGGAGCGCCCATAGGTAATTGGGGGCCGATTGGCAGGGTTCATGGTGAAACCAGAAAGGTCCTCCTGGTTGGTACGGGGAGACGCTGGTCTGGCCGGAAGGTCGGGCTGAAAAGAAGCCCGTGGTGCATGTGCCCCTGGAGTGGCAGTCCAGGGGTGCCTGAAATCTCACAGTGGGTGGCAACACTTTGAGTTTGACGGCACCAAGGTCACTGCACCATGATCACCTTTTTTTCGCACCTGCCTCTAGGGCCAGGCCTTTTGGTCAGGACCAGAGGAATTTTTGATTCCTGGCCGCAAGGCCGGCCTTTGTTTCACACAAAGGCACCTTTACCACTTCTCCACTTTCCTTCCCCCACCTTTTGATTGTTTTGTTTGTAGTGTTGTGTCACTTTTTTGTTGGGTTGCACGAGCACTGTTTGATGAGTAGGGTGTGCGGTCTTCGGGCCTGCCCTGAAAGTCTTGGGTAGGTGGTGGGTATGGCCTTCTGGCTTGACCCACCGCCTCTCATGGGGTCTCCCTTCAGGGGGAGCCCCACCTAGTATCGATGGGAGGCCGGTTCCGGCTGGCCGCCAATGAGAACGGGGGTTGCCTGGCTTCGGCTAGGTGATCCTTGGTGCACGATACCCCAGTTCCTGTCAGGAGCCTTGCGCCCCGGGGAACCAGGGTTTGGGTCCTTCCTCTTTGGAGGAAGACCATGTGTACACCTAGTGCACTTTTTGTGTCTTCACTTTTGTGTTGTGCACTTTTTTTATGCACCGGGTAAGCTTTGAGGTGTGTTTCACACCACCACGGGCTTCAAAAAAAAAAAAAAAATCAGAACAATTTGGTTTATACACGCAACCGACCCAACTTGCCCCAATCTATTCGGAAAAGGAAAAGACACCGGAGACACTGCTCACAAAGACATGTGAGTTTCAGCTCACCTGAACAATCAGACTCACAATCCGAAGCTTCGGCATGTCTCGCACACAGGATCGTCTATCCCTTCCCTTAGCTCCCCCCTCGTCTGTATTTTTAAAAGATCTCTGCCGCCCTGACACATCAACATCAAAAAACTATGGTTCAACCCTGAACAAGGGTATGAAAAAGAAAAATCAAAAAGATAAACGAGACGGGCCGTACCAAAGGTGGGTTATCCCAGACGAATGAGGAACAGGGACAAGTAACCACTCAGGTAATTGACAATTCGGACTTACCTATTGCAGCTAAACTGGTTAATCTATCTAGTGCTACTTTTTCAGATGCTGAATTATCCTTGCTTTCTAAAAGGCTCTCTTTTTCCCCAATGTCCCACTTTGACATATTTAGCACCTCGCTGGATGTAAACCGCTTTGTTCGTAACATTACACTCAGGAAACATTTTTCCACTGAGTTGGAAAAGAGCGATTCCCATGAAGTGACCCCTCAGAATGAAATGCCTGGTGGTGACACCCTTAATTTTCAAGACCTGGTTGCCAGCTCGATACATGAAAGTCTACAGTCAAAAACGACAGGTGGTTTACACGGTGTCACCTCATATGATAATAAGGCAGGCAATCAGTATTGTTATCCATTTCAAACATGAACTGTAGCCATTGCAATGTTCCAAACACTTGTGGGACAGGATTTGGTCCTATGGAAGGTCAAAGTAGATAACTATCCACATTTTTCTAAAGACAACCTCACTAAACAAGAAAGGGCTGCTATTAAACTATTCAAATCCCGCAGTGACATAGTTATCAGAGAGGCCGACAAGGGGGGAGCAGTTGTTATCTTGGACTCAGATCAGTATAAAGCAGAGGCTTTATGCCAACTTAGTGATGTTTCTACATATCAAACTTTACCTGGTAATCCTACCTCCGAGTTCAGGACACAACTCCCCCATCTTGTCGATATCGGACAGGATATAGGGGTGTTGTCACATACAATGGTGGAATATCTCCTAGATGATGATCCCTTGGTCCCAGTCTTCCATCACTTACCCAAAATTCACAAAACACCTATTCAAGGGCGACCTATTGTTGCCGGTATAGGGTCACTGTTGGAAAGACCGGGACACTGGGTGGATCAACATTTACAACTGTTAGTGGCTAGACTACCAGGTTACATCAAGGATACTTCCACCATTTCATCTAACATTCAAAATGTCAAATGGGAAGATAACTATAGTTGGGTCACCATGGACATTAAGTCCCTTTATTCATGTATCCCACATGATTTAGAGCTGGAAGTACTCCGATTATATTTGGAGCATTACAACAGCTATAAGAAAGAACTTAAGGAATGCATTGCTCTTAGCACAGAATTCCTGCTAAACCATAATTATTTTATGTTTGACAATGTGTTCTACCTGCAATGCACTGGTGCTTCGATGGGAGCCGAGTTCTCTCCTTCCTTGGCCAAACTTTACATGGGATGGTGGGAGGAGAGAACTTTATTTTCACCTAATATGAAGGGAAAAAATAGGACTTTTAAGGTGCCAAGACAAGAGAAATGGTACTCAAAGGTAAAATTCAAGACTTTTTTATTAAAACATGATTTGAAAAAATATATAGAGATATCATAAAATGGTTTATGAAAGATATTCGATATCATAAAATGACTGTACAGCCGCACATGCTCTACATGTTTCGCCAGGAGAGGCTTCTTCAGGAGACTAAAAGGCATTGTAATTGATGAGAACTATAGATGAAAGGAGCATACAATACATAAGTACAATATACTTTTACAAAATTATATATTTTAAATATAATAAGTGTGATCAAAGTTTGTTTATAAGATTACATACAGTTTATAATGTTATTGACACTATGGACCTACCGAAAATGTATTGAGAATAATTCAAAGAATTGCAGTAGACCAAATCCAAAGATACATTCAAACTTGGAAACGTTCAAAAAACTTTTAAGCTAAGGAGACTAAATGTGACCACAAAGGAGAAGTATAATTGTCTATAAATAATAATATATTGTCATCATTTAAAATCAAGCATAAACTAGGAAGACAAACGATCCATAGAAATGCATGTTGAAATTATCGAAAATTACCTGATATTGTGACAATAGAAGGGATTGACTTATTCATCCCATATATTGATAGATGGGCTGTGCATGTTGGGAACATCAGTAGGATTATTAGCCAAGAGATAGTCAATATGAGCCCAGATAGGGACAATTAGGGAGGATACAGAAATCCCAGTGATGGCCAGCTATCCCCTCAGAAACTTCAGGTGTCGCAACACCCATTGTTATCAAAGGAGAATCCTGAAGGATAGAAACAGATAATCACTGGGCTGAAATAACGGCAAAAAATGCAATTAGATAGGGAACTAGGAGGGTGCCCACAGGGTAGGGGATTAATGTCCTAGCCATCTAGTGCAGCTTGTGGGATCATGCTCCAATCATGAATAGAGACGCCATTGCCCTCAGCTGATTAGGCACTCCAAATAGTATTAATGGGATTAAATTAATCAATGTCTTACCTAGGTCACAAATGGGCCAAAAACATGCAGCTGGGCTCCTAGGAGAGAGGGAGACACTGTCCTTGTCTCTCTTTATTGTCTCTGCCAGAATGAATAGTGGAGCTCTTCCACTCTAAAATCCCCTCCACCCCTCCGGGACTAAGTCCTAGCTACTAGACCGTCTGCAGTAATTCCAACACAATCAAGCGGCACGCCCGAAAACACCCCCCCTCCTATTCACATTAAAGATGCAGAGACCAACCCCCCAACTCATAAGCAGATACTCCCATACACTTTTACCCACTAAGACCAACCAGAACTGATGGAGAGAACTCCACAAATTTTGGGTCAAGCGATCTTACTGGGGCACTAGACACATAAGCTCCTGTTGAAGGCCAGGCCTAATGGTCATGGGATCTTTTGACTGGTACTTAATGATTGCTGTCTACATCACCCATCCATTCTTTATGATGTAACAATCACGCTCTTTACATCTCTTATGGTGCACGGGTCTAGATTTCTCAAAAAGATATCCGGTGGGGGGGGGGAGAGGACTGGAGCAGGAGGAATAGTTGGATCCCTTGCCCTTTCTGTCCCCTCCACTCCCACTCCTCCCTCCCTTCTCCACTATTAATACACTCCATAAACCATAATATATACAGGATTTTCTGCTACATTACTATAGGTGTTCTTTTCTCTGTTAACCCAGCACGAGTTTACATGAATATGGAAAAGTTAATTGTATTAAATTTTTTTTCTCCTGGAACTTTGTGATGTATCTGATGTTACATTGTGCGAAAATTCACCTGTATGTTTCATTATCTTCAATAAAAAATTATGGGGAAAAAAAAAAGAAAAAAATCCCCTCCACCCCACCGGCGTCTGATGTCATCGGCAGGGCGCGGACCAATAGATAGGCTCCAAAATAACCGTACCCCCAGAGGAATGACGAACGGGGCGGCATCACATGACGCACCCATCCAGGATCCGCCTCTGGATGGTCCACCCATAGGGAGTGGCCTCTCACAGCTGCACGGAAGGGAAGTAACAACCCCCCCGTCCATCTAGCACATGAAAAGCCAAATGGATGGTTTGTCTCAGAGCAGACGGGCCAATCCGGGGATGTTAGTGGGAGGGGATTCCTGTAGGGAAGCTTGGACGAGAATGAAGGCGGAAGTGACGTAGTGTGCCAGCGCGCTGAGTCCTCGAACGCCATCTTGGAAAATTCAGTCTGCTGTATTGGAGCTGGGCAGGTGCATGCCACTACCCAAACCCCACAGGAGATTAGATTATCCACCGGGAATGGTAAAGGGTGGACTAGGTAACTAGATGGAACAAGGCAATGGATAGGACGGTCACATTGGAGAATGCCTATTTAAGAGCTCACCCCCACTTGGCTTGTCGATCGGTCATCCAAAATAGGGGGTGCCCGGGGGTCAGTGTGGCCACGTACATCTCTAGAAGTGCTGGAAAAAAGGAGATCATATGAATATAATAAACAAACATGGATATATATTAAATTAGCAATATTTATATCTCAAATTTTCTGTTCGGTTTTACAGAAACACCACATATATGTATCTAAGTAGATACCAATATTTAACCAGAGCATTGATTCAAAAGAAGAACACCCCTGCCATTAAAAAGACCCACAAAACAAAGACAGTGAGAGAATGATGGACATTTATGAAAAAGATATATATATCATACTAGATTGCAGAGTAAGTGAACATAATTCATTAATTCATATTAGTGATTCTGTATGAAATATCTATCCATAGTTACCTATAAAAATGGTTTATAACGGAATGCATCGTTGAGACCTGGGTATTTTAGGGCTGCTAGATTATGTATCCAGCGAGCTTCACGTTGTAGTAATAATTTGTGGTTATCGCTTTTAGTCTCCTGAAGAAGCCTCTTCTGGCAAAACATGTAGTGCACGTGCGGCTGTACTTGATGATATTGAGTATCTTTCATAAACCATTTTATGATATCTCTATATATTTTTTTAAAACATGTTTAAATAAAAATTGTTGAATCTTACCTTTGAGTACTATTACTCTTGTCGTGGCACCTTAAAAGTCCTATTTTCTTCCTTCATATTCAGTACTTTAAATATGTGGTGCCGATTTGACGCCCTTCTTAACCATTTCACAAAATGTATTTTCACCTAGCAACCCATACATGAACCAGATTAAGTGGTTCGGACGATACATTGACGATCTGTTATTAATATGGGAAAGGCCACATGAGGACATTATAAGATTTGCCAGCTATGTGGATGCCAATTCTTTAAACCTGGTGTTTAGTTTTGACTTCATATAAGCATTATCACATTGCATGGGTTCATGATTCAGGGGACAAGTGGCAGCAATATGTCCCAGTGCATGACATTGGTAGCATTGTATATGTACTATACCCAGTCCTCTCAAGGGTCCCCAAAACCTTCCTGGCTTCTTTGGCCAGTCTCAGGTCCAGAGCCCCTAGTTTTCTTAACCGTATCAGTTTTATCAAATTTCCGCTTGCCCCTGAACCCTGGAACAGTCTTACCCGGTCCGCCAGGCGATCTTTCACCTCTAGAGACATTGGAGTCGAGTGCAGATGAGCACAACAAGTCCTCAGCAGCAGCGTATCTCAACGAGGTCCACCAGTTGGCTTGCAGATCTGGGGTCCCCATTGCTGACCCATTTCCTCAAAGCAGCAGGAAGCGCCCATAGATAGCGGCCCATGACCACACGCTCAACAATCTGGGGACCTGGCAAAGTCTCTGGCTGTAGCCATTTTCTGGTATGGGGAACTAGGTGGAACATCTGCGAATGGGGTGGCTTTTTGGTGCAATAGGTCCACTGATGCACGCGTTGGGCCCGGACTGCCATGGTGACCCCAAGGCATGCGAGTATCTCTGCCTTTAGAGTCTCATAGTCCTGGGCCTTATCTGTTTCCAGATGGAAATAGGCTTTTTGGGGTTTGCCGGTTAAGAATGGTGCTGAGCTGCCGTGGCCTCTGCGACCCGGATGTTGGTTTCCTGCAGAGCTGTGTGTTGTGCTGCCTGTTGTGCTGCAGCAGCCTCTGCCACCTGTCGGTTGGTTTCCCGCTGGGCTGCATTGGCTTGCAGCAGGGCCTTCAACATTTCTTCCATCTTTAAAAGTTGCTCGCATCCTCCACCATGTGTGGGAGATTAGCTCGTGGGGATCACTTTTCAAAACACAAACAAAACCTTGCCGTCTGGCGCTAAACTAAACTAACAGATTCCTCTCTATACAGTGTGGGGCTGTCCCTGACTCCCACAAAACACATTGCAAACCTTGTTCTTGATCCAAATTAGCACACAGAACTCTCTCAGCTTTCTCCCCTTGAGATCCAGAATAGAGCGTTCCTCTGTTCTCTTCCTGGTCATTAAATGCAGGTGGAGAGGGGTGTGAGTGCACCAGAATGTCCAGGCCGGAACCAGCTCTGCCACGGTGGCCGGCAAAAGCTGGGTCAGACTCCCGCTAGTCGCCTCAAAATGATCGCATGCAAGGCGACAAGTATCACTGTGTATCATTGTGGTGCCTCACATAACATCACTGGGGTCACCAGCAAGAGGAAGGAGGTCCCGATTCTATATAGGTCTTTATATCACTAGTAGGGATGACCCGAACACCTCCTGGTTTGGTTCACAACAGAACACCACGACCAGGCAATAAGTTCTAGCAAGCATGCAAACTCTATTAAAGTCTATGGGACATGAATATGAAAAATCAAAAGTGCTAATTTTAAAAGCTTATATGTAGAGTTGAGCGAACACCTGGACGTTCGGGTTCGGAGGGTCCGAACGAACTTTGGAAAAAAGTCCGGGTTCGGCACCGAACGTTGCCCGAACTTTATCCCAGACCCAGGACCCCATTGAAGTCAATGGGGACCCGAACTTTTAGGCACAAAAATGGCTGTAACAAAGTCCTGGCAAGTGCTAGAGGGTTGCAAAAGGAAGTAAAATGGGGGTAAGGGTAGGGCAAGTGCCCTACAAATAAATGGGGATAGGTTAAAATCAAATAAAAAAAATGGGAAGGGGGGGTGGATGTGGAGTAGGAGCCTAGAGGTTGACTAGGCCGTGACCATGGCAGTGTAGGTGGAAGTGGCGGTGGTCGAGGAGAAGGAGGTAGCCAACATGGTATTTGTATTTTTTGTTTGTTTATAATTGGGGTAGCCCCCAAAATATTGGGACCGATTAAAACAAAAGAAGTATATGAATGGCTGTGTGATTCCGGTCTAAATGTTTATTCTGCACAAGGTACAGACAAGTCTTGTGGGATCCATGCCTGATTCATTTTAATAAAGGTTAGCTTTGTTTATGGTACAACCGATGGAGGAAGAGGAGCTGGTGGCGGTGAAGGTGGATGTGACGGTACCAGTGCCGGATCAGTTGGAGATCCGAGGATGAGGTGTAGGTGGGGGGGAAGGGTAAAAAAAATAAACTAAAATTAAATAAAAGGGATAGGGGTAAATAAACATCCCGTGAACGGGATGGGAATGGGGGTAAAATGAAGGAAAACGTTGGGAGATCGTGAACGGTCCTGAAACAATGTCGGTAAAAACACGGATTTTCAAGCCCAGGGGTAACTGAAGTTACCCCAGGACCCAGACCCTATTTCAAGCCCGTTGCAAGCCACGGCTTGGGCCTGAAAAAAGGTTTCAA
>BLSH010487171.1:3754-18657 GCA_018402905.1 Glandirana rugosa | reverse complement strand
CCCCCCCCCCCCCCCCCCCCCCCAGTCCATTAGGCCCTATAAAAAAAAAATAAAAAAAAAAATTGACATCCCCCCCAAATTCTATACCAGACCCTTAAGAGAGCATATAGTCAGGCAAACTGAATTCAGTCATTATTTGTTCTGCAGTCTTTGGTTTGTGTTCACTGATGAGGTCTTGTATTTACAAGATGCAGAGAATTCAGTTGTTGACAATATAGGGAGGAGGTTTATAGGAAACTGGTATGCTACCTCCCTCGTGTCAGTTTGGTTTAGTTTAAGGAGGAATCTCCATGCCTGTAGGGACACTTGTATAGGGGGTGAAAGACCCCCAGTTTCCCATGGCTCCCAAATGTCTCCCATGAGGAATGCTGTGAAATCATTTGTGGGGATGAGTGTATATATGGGCGTATCTCTTCTGCAGTGGTTACTGAGCTGCTTTTAAACTGATTTGCATGTGAAGCACAGTGCACCTGCAGGTTACCTGCACTGAGCCATAGACTTCTGTTTTTACCTGTGGGTTGGTGCCCTTTCAGAAAGTGCACCACACCTGCAGGATATAATCGAAGTCTATGGCAAAGCACAGTTAACCCACTGGAAAGCCATAGGTGTGCTGGGCTGCACCTGGGTTTGGGTAAACCTCAGCGCATCAGTGTGAAAAGGGATCCATCCACTTCCGTCTGAGCCTGGGCTGTGTCCATGTCTGCTCTGCATATGCAGAGCAGACATGGACTTGTCATCCGCCTGCTCTGCTCATTGTGTCCCGTGACCGATTACCAAGTTGCTTAAGTGGCCCTCGCTCTTCAAAAGGTTGGGCACCCTTGAACTAGGGTAAACTGCCAAATGCCTGACTTGCTGTTTGACAGTTCTTATATAGGTAAAGGGTGAGTCACCTGGCGATGTCACATGCTGGGTCAGTGACATCACAAGGGGGCAGTGGCACCATGTGGCATTGCCAGGTGGCCCTGTCCTTACCTATTTAAGAACCATCAGCCAGGCATTTGGTAGTTTGTAGAGTTGAGTGAACCCATGGATGTTCGGGTTCGGTGGGTTTGGCCGAACTTTGGAAAAAAGTCAGTGTTCGGTACCAAACTTGACCCGAACTTTACCCCGAACCCCATTGAATTCAATGGGGACCCGAACTTTTCGGCACAAAAATGACTGTAAAAGAGTCCTGGAAAGTGCTAGAGGGCTGCAAAATGCTTTTAGAACAATAATCTGTCCCTTACAGCAACAGCAGGAACCTGACCCTATAGGAGTAGGAGATGATTTTAGAACAATAATCTGTCCCTCTAAGCAGTAGACTCTGCCTAGTCCAGTCAGATCTTTCTGTAATGCAGGATGAGAGCTGCAATCTGTCCCTAAAAGCAGTAGTAGTAGTAATCTCTACCTATCTATCTATCTGCTATCTGTCCCTCACAGCACCGGCAGCATCCTCTCCCTACACTACCCAGAGAGCATGTGACATGCAGCACTGTGACTCCAGCCTCATATAGAGGCTGGGTCACATGATGCACTGGCCAATCACAGCCATGCCATTAGTAGGCATGGCTGTGATGGCTTCTAGGGAAAACCAGTGAAACGCTTGTTGATTGGCTGCCCTGCAGCTATTCAACATGCGTGATCAAATACCCGAACCCAGAACTCAAACCCAAACTTTTTTTCCAATGTCCGGGTTCGGGTCCGGGTCACGGACACCCCAAAGTTCGGTACGAACCGAACTTTACAGTTCGGGTTCGCTCAACTCTAGTAGTTTGCCTTAGTTGACGATGGGAATGCGTTTTTTTTTTCTTTTTCGGGTCCGGCAGCGGACCGACAGCGGCCGCATGAATGATGATGGATCTACATCAGGGGAAACAGTTTTTTTATTTTTAATAAAGAAATTGTCAAAACGCCTCCTGTTTTTATCTATTTTTACACTTTTTTGGTAAATGAGCAGGGGTTCTCATTCACATGGGGGGACGGGATCCGGGGGCCCTCTTGTTAAAGGGGGTTTCCAGATCCTAATAAGCCCCCCCACCCTCCCAACCACCGCCCAGGATTGTTGAGAAGAGGCCCTTGTCCTCACCAACATTAGAGCCCCCCCCAGCCCAAATAGCCCCCCCATGTGATCTGATATGGTTCGGGGGGGGCGGCGCTCACTCGTCCCAGCCTTTTCCAGACCTGCCAGGCCGAATGCTCAGATAAGGGCCTGGTATGGATTGGGGGGACCCACGCCATTTTTTCTATTTGTGTATTGCCGGCAATTTTAATGTAATTTCATTCTATTTTTTTTTCTTTATAAATGTCATTATTTCTGCAGCAGGTTTTATACACGGTACTGATGTGTCAATTTACAGGCAGACTAAGGGGACCCCTCAGGCACGATATTTAAAGGAAGTTTTCATTTTTATTGTTGCACTTTAAGCATTATTAACCACTAGAGATCCACGCTATAGCCAAAATATGGTTCCAGAGGGGGTCTCAATAGCCGGGGCGATGTCCATGGACGTCCGCCCCTTTGCACGCTCCCGGCGCACACTCACAGGTAGCGGCGGCTCGCGCAGCCGACTCATGCTGCATGGGCGTGCCCGCGGGTCAGGAGGACTCGATGTCCGCTCGTGACCCGCGATTGCCTGTCAGAGCTGCAGAACGGGGAACTGTTGATGTAAACATGGCGGTTCTCCGTTCTGTGAAAGGGGACATAACAGATCTACTGATCCCTGTAATCGGGATCAGTTAGATCTGTTATGTTCCGGCCAGCCCAGCCCCCTCACAGTTAGAACACAATGAGGGAACACAGCTAACCCCTTTGCTGCCCCCTTAGTGTTAACTCCTTCACTGCCAATGACATTTATACAGTAATCAGTGGATATTTAAATTTCTGATCGCTGTATGAATTTCATTGGTCCCAAAAAGTGTAAAAAATGTCTGACATGTCCGCCGCAATATCGCAGTCCCGATAAAAATCGCAGATCGCCGCCATTACTAGTAAAAAAAAAAAAATAACAAAAACGCCATAAATCAATTCCCATAGTTTGTAGACGCGATAACTTTTGCGCAAATCAATCAATATACGCCGATTGTGATTTTTTTTTACCAAAAATATGTAGAAGAATATATATCGGCCAAACCCCATGAATAATTTTTTTTTATATTTGTATCATAGCAAAAAGTAAAAAATATTGTTCTTTTTTCAAAATTGACGCTTTTTGTTTGTTTATAGCACAAAAAATAAAAACCGCAGAGGTGATCAAATACCACCAAAAGAAAGCTCTGTTTGTGGGAAAAAAATGATAAAAATGTTGTTTGGGTACAACGTCGCACGACCGCGCGACTGTCATTCAAAATGCGACAACGCTAATAACCGAAAATTGGTCTGGGCAGGAGGGGGGTTTAAGTGCCCAGTAAGCAAGAGGTTAAAAACACTGCTCCTGTAAAAATGATTTAACCACTTCAGCCCCGGAAGGATTTCACACTTTAGGACCAGAGCACTTTTTGCGATTCGGCACTGCGTCACTTTAACTGACAATTGTGAGGTCATGCGACGTTGTACCCAAACAAAATTTGAGCCCTTTTTTCCCCTCAAATAGAGCTTTCTTTTGGTGGTATTTGATCATTGCTGCGTCATTTCTGATCGCCGCTATAAACAAAAGAAGAGCGACAATTTTGCAAAAAAACCCACATTTCTTACTTCTTGCTAAAATACAAATCCAAAAAAAAAAAAATACAAAAAAACATTTTTTTTCATCAATTTTGGCCGATTTATATTCTTCCTCATATTTGTGATAAAAAAAATCGCAATCGGCATTTATTGATTGGTTTGCGCAAAAGTGGCCGCGTTTACGGATGATGAGAATTAATTCCTGGGGTTTTTATTTATTTATTTTTTTTTTACTAGTAATGGCGGCGATCTGCGATTTTTAGCGGTACTGCGATATTTCAGCGGACATGTCGGACCATTTTGACACTTTTTTGGGACCATTGGCATTTATACAGTGAACAGTGCTATAAAAATGCACTGATTACTGTGTAAATGCCATTGGCAGTGAAGGGGTTAACCTGCAGGGGGCGCTCTAAGGGTTAACTGTGTTCCCTGGGCGTGTTCTAACTGTGTGTGGGCTGCTCTAGCAGGGGAAGGGAAGTGATCACAGCTTCCATGTAGAGGAAGGCTGTGATCACAGCCCTTCCCCCTCTCACAGAATGGAGATCCATGTTTACTTACACGGACCTCCGTTCTTATAGTGCGGGGGTGGCATCGCGGGTAGCCGGTGGCGATCAAGTCCGCCGCACCCGCTCCCACGCCCTCCCCGGACACAGTGAGCGTGTGGGCGCGCCTCCGGCGGCGCGCACTTGCTCACAGTGCACGATCTCGCAGCTGCCGTCGTATGACGGCGGTTTGCAATATCGAGCCACTTTGTCGCCAAGTGGTTAAAAAAAAAATGGTTTGCATTGATACATGTCCCCCAGGGCCAACACACCCTTTGTATGGCCAATAACTTACCTATAAGCCTTAAAATGGTGACTTTTTGAGTTTTCAAGTTTGGGTCCCATAGACCTCAGTGGGGTTTGCCATTTGGGTCCAAACCTTTTCTCTGTTCAGGAGTTCTGATGCGAACCAAACCGGGGGGGATTTTGGCCCAACTCTAGCTGGCAAGAATACATGTTTTTAACAAAACGTTGGCCCCACTGACCACTGAGATATTTTATATCATCTTGATTATCAGTCTTCTGGGAATTGTTTATTTTGTCATTCATCCTTATCATTTTCCGGGAATATCTGTTGATTTCCTGTGCTGTTGTGCAACAATTCTTTGGACATAACCTTCACTAAAGGTCACAGAGAAAAAACAAGAGATAATGTTTAAGACGTGATCTCATTTATGGTGGTCGGAGGAGGAGGAGTTGTTAACAATGAAGAGACCTTATAGTCCCCCTCCATCCACTCATCTGACCATTACCAGAAGGATCTTCTGAGGGCTGAGACTGGACAAAGGGAGAAGACTTCAACCAGACCAACAACACCGTACACAGAGATCAAAGGTAATACAAAGCTGGGGAACTAAGCTGAATGTGTGAGTGTTCCTGGAGTAAGGATGAAGATGAGAGAAATCAAATATCGTAGTAATTCTTCATTATGGCCAACAATATTAAAGCCAGAGGTCAGGTCAGGGCAGCCAGGAACCCAACACCCTTAGAAGGAAGGTCACCAGTGAGCTCAACCACTGCTGGGATAGGAGAGGAGAGGGCACTCTGCAAGGACGGCTTTTATATCAGGAAACACTCTCACTCTTTCGATGCTAGGGGAGGGTGGTCAATTGTCAATGAAGAAAAACATATGATAAATGTATACTCCTGGATATAGTCCCGAGGAGGCAATATAACTTTGAAATGCGTAGACATATCAGGATAAAGCATTGTTATAACACATATATTTTTATTGCGCATGCTTTATATTAATTTGTGAGACAATTGAATTTACTTTAGTGCAGACCCTAGAGAATAAAATGGCGGCCATTGCAATATTTTATGTCGCGCTGTATTTGTGCAGCGGTCTTTCAAACGCAATTTTTTGGCAAATAAATACACTTCAATACATTTAAAAAACTAACAATAAAGTTAGCTCATTTTTGTATAATGTGAAAGATGATATTTTGCTGAGTAAATAGATAGCTAAGATATCACAATTTAAAACTTTGCATGCTCGTGGAATGGCGACAAACTACGGTACCTAAAAATCTCCAAGGCAACGCTTTAAGAAATGTTTTGATGGTTACCAGTTTAGAGTTACAGAGGAGGCCTTTTACTAGAATTATAGCTCTCGCTCTACCGTTCGAGGCGATATCTCTCATGTGTGGTTTGAAAACTGTTTACATTAGCGGGCACGACTTACGTATGCGGTTTCTTTGTCTATAATGAATGTAAACATCCTCTGTGACAGCAATAGGCAGTGACAGGTCCTCTTTATGGAGAGATCTGGGATTTATAATGAATGTAAAAATCCTCTGTGACAGCAATAGGCAGTGACAGGTCCTCTTTATGGAGAGATCTGGGATTTATAATGAATGTAAAAATCCCATATGACAGTAATAGGCGGTGACAGGTCCTCTTTATGGAGGGATCTGGGGTCTATAATGAATGTAAACCTCCCATGAAGCAGTAATAGACAGTGACAGGTCCTCTTTATAGAGGGATCTGGGATCTATAATGAATGTAAACATCCCATGTAACAGTAATAGGCGGTGACAGGTACTCTTTATGGAGGGATCTGGGATCTATAATGAATGTAAATATCCCATGTGACAGTAATAGGCAGTGACAGGTCCTCTTTATGGAGGGGTCTGGGGTCTAAAATGAATGTAAACATCCCATGTGACAGTAATAGGCGGTGACAGGTCCTCTTTATGGAGGGGTCTGGGGTCTAAAATGAATGTAAACATCCCATGTGACAGTAATATTCGGTGACAGGTACTCTTTATGGAGAGATCTGGGGTCTATAATGAATGTAAACATCCCATGTGACAGTAATAGGCGGTGACAGGTCCTCTTTATGGAGGGGTCTGGGGTCTAAAATGAATGTAAACATCCCATGTGACAGTAATATTTGGTGACAGGTCCTCTTTATGGAGAGATCTGGGGTCTATAATGAATGTAAACATCCCATGTGACAGTTATAGGCAGTGACAGGTCCTCTTTATGGAGGGATCTGGGGCCTGCGGCTGTCGGCATGCATCACACTGGTATAACCACTTAAAAAAAAAATGACATACGGGTACGTGATTTTGCAGGAAATGGTTGATGGTGGTTATCGTGAAAGCCCTGTTTTTCGTTACTTTTTCCATGGTCGGGTGGCAGATTGAGCCTGTGCCATGGTGTGATGAGGCAGTTTACGCCTGGTTATGAAAGAAGCACACTAATGGCACAATTGTGTGGTGGCTTCATATAAAAGCCAGAAATAGAGCTCAGAGCCCCACCCTCCCGAGGGTGTCAGGGTGTGAAAGGAGCCGTGAGGGGTGCTGGTGTGCACCATGGTGTCCAGGTTGGCACAGAGGAAGGCCCCCATGCTTGAGAGAGAGTCCACGAGGGACAGAGCATCTAGAGAGCTGTGAGGAAAGATGCAGAGGTGCAGTGTCTGTGCATGAACCCTGGGACGTTTCATGGTCAGGAGGAACAAAAGGTACTGAATGGTCAGGAGGACCCTGAAGGGATTCTCAGAGCAGTAACACTGCCACGAGAGAGCCAGGAGGCCAGGGGCTATGCTAGGTGGGAAAAATCTGAGGGGTTGCAGCCCGGAGAAATGCAAAGGGCGCTACAGCAAAAAACAGGCGTGGTATAAACTAAATGGTGGGCATGGCTTAAAGAGGGCATGGCTCGAGTCTGAGATGAACGAGGGATGGAGGAAGGAAGAAAGAAAGAGGAATGGAGGGACAGCAGGCCCAGATCCTACACCACAATAGCAATATGTGTATTCCAGAAAGTTTAACAATCAGCAGGTAAAGATACTCCAAACACCTGGTGTTGGTGCTTCAATCACCCCGGCACCATGGTTGTTATGGTGTCAGGATGATTGAAGAGCATTATTTATTTATTACATTGTAATATAAAGTGAAATCATTCAACTCACCATAAAGTGGAATCAGTGGGAGCCCCGGGGCGTGTCAATTGCTACATCCCCTGTCACAAGATGTCATCAGGTGTCACCTGCAGGCAGAGTGCCTCCTTGCAACAGGGTGCCCCCAGCAGTCGGAGTGCCTCCTTAAAATGGGGTGTCCCCAGCAGTCACAATGCCTCCTTACATCAGGGTGTCCCCAGCAGTCACAATGCCTCCTTACATCAGGTGTCCCCAGCGGTCAGAGTGCCTCCTTACATCAGGGTGTCCCAAGCAGTCATAATGCCTCCTTACATCAGGTGTCCCCAGTGGTCAGAGTGCCTCCTTACATCAGGGTGTCCCCATCGGTCAGGGTACCTCCTTACATCAGCTGTCCCCAGCAATGGGGTGTCCCCAGCAGTCAGAGTGGCACCTTATAATGGGGTGTCCCCAGTGGTCAGAGTGCCTCCTTACAATGGGGTATCCCCAGCGGTCAGAGTACTTCCTTACAATGGGGTGTCCCCAGCAGTCAGAGTGTCTCCTTACAATGGGGTGTCCCCAGCAGTCAGAGTGGCTCCTTATAATGGGGTGTCCCCAGTGGTCAGAGTGCATCCTTACAAAGGGGTGTCCCCAGCAGTCAGAGTGTCTCCTTACAATGGGGTGTCCCCAGCAGTCAGAGTGTCTCCTTACAATGGGGTGTCCCCAGCAGTCAGAGTGGCTCCTTATAATGGGGTGTCCCCAGTGGTCAGAGTGCATCCTTACAAAGGGGTGTCCCCAGCAGTCAGAGTACTTCCTTACAATGGGGTGTCCCCAGCGGTCAGAGTGCCTCCTTACAATGGGGTGTCCCCAGCAGTCAGAGTACTTCCTTACAATGGGGTGTCCCCAGCAGTCAGAGTGCCTCCTTACAATGGGGTGTCCCCAGCGGTCAGAGTGCCTCCTTACAATGGGGTGTCCCAGCAGTCAGAGTACTTCCTTACAATGGGGTGTCCCCGGCGGTCAGAGTGCCTCCTTACAATGGGGTGTCCCCAGCGGTCAGAGTGCCTCCTTACAATGGGGTGTCCCCAGTGGTCAGAGTGCCTCCTTACAATGGGGTGTCCCCAGCGGTCAGAGTACTTCCTTACAATGGGGTGTCCCCAGCAGTCAGAGTGCCTCCTTACAATGGGGTGTCCCCAGCGGTCAGAGTGCCTCCTTACAATGGGGTGTCCCCGGCGGTCAGAGAGCATCCTTACAATGGGGTATCCCCAGCGGTCAGAGTGCCGCCTTACAAAAGGGTGTCCCTAGCGGTCAGAGTGCCTCCTTACAATAGGATGTCCCCAGCGGTCAGAGTGCCTCCTTACAAAAGGGTGTCCCTAGCGGTCAGAGTGGCTCCTTAGAATGGTGTGTCCACAGCGTTCAGTGCCCCTTATATCAGGTGTCCCCCGCGGAGTCTCCGTCACCATTGCAAAAGACTCGCTCTCGTGAAGCATGGTCACTCCGGGAAAGTTACAAAAGAGGCAGAGCCGGCTACCAATAGAAATGTAGCTATTGGTAGCCGGCCCCGCCTCTTGTTTCTTCCCCCTCGGCAAGTGACAATGCTTCAGTAGAGCTGCCGGTCTTCTTTAAAATGGCGGCGGTCGGAGACATCACCAGTGCCATCCCCGGACCATTCATGGCCGTTAGCTCTGGTGATTCTCCGGGAACGCTCGGGAGTCTTGGGGCTAATAATAGCCTTCTCCGAGCCCGAGACCCAGGACTTTCCTCTGGCATCCCCGGGGCTGTAGCCCGGTTAGCCCTCCCCTCCCGACGCCTCTGCAGGAGGCTGAATGTTACGTTTGTTCATATTGATGGTGAGAACCCCTTACATAGAAGACATACCTGTATGAACTTTGAGGGGCTTTTTTGAATAAAAGTGGGCAGGAAATGCCTGAAAACGATATCAGATGTGGAGTAAACTCACTGCTTTGAGATAAGAAACCCCCAACGTGTCACAGATGTTAATTTTTGGGTTGGTGACCCCCCCAGGTTATGATTGTTTTTTACTTTATGCATCCCCCACGCTGTAGTTTTCTGACATCCATACTGAGATGTCTGTCAGTAAATTAGCGATACATAGGGGGACTGAAGGAGTGAGCTGAGGAGCATATGGTGTCATTAGTAATGTTGAGCGAACCCGAACTGTAAAGTTTGGGTTTGTACCGAACTTTTGGGTGTCCGTGACCCGGACCCGAAACCCGGACATTTGAAAAAAAGTTTGGATTTGAGTTCTGGTTTCGGGTATTTGATCACGCATGTTGAATAGCTGCAGGGCAGCTAATGAACAAGCGTTTCACTGGTTTGCCCTTAGAAGCCATCACAGCCATGTCTACTAATGGCATGGCTGTGATTGGTCAGTGCATCATGTGACCCAGTTTCTTCATAAGCTGGAGTCACTTAGTGCTGCATGTCACACGATCTCTAGGTAGTGTAGGGAGAGGATGCTGACAGTGCTGTGAGGGACAGATTGCAGATAGATAGATAGGTAGAGATTACTACTACTACTGCTTTTAGGGACAGATTGCAGATCTCATCCTGCATTACAGAACAATCTGACTGGACTAGGTAGAGTCTACTGCTTAGAGGGTTCTAAAATGATCACCTACTCCTATAGGGAGAGGTTCCTGCTGTTGCTGTAAGGGATAGATTATTGTTCTAAAATCATCTTCTAGTTCTAAAGGGAGAGGTTCCTGCTGTTGCTTAGAGGGACAGATTATTGTTCTAAAATCATCTCCTACCTCTATAGGGTCAGGTTCCTGCTGTTGCTGTAAGGGACAGATTATTGTTCTAAAATCATGGCCTACTCCTATAGGGAGAGGTTCCTGCTGTTGCTGTAAGGGACAGATTATTGTCCTAAAATCATCTCCTAGTTCTAAAGGGAGAGGTTCCTGCTGTTGCTTAGAGGGACAGATTATTGTTCTAAAATCATCTCCTACCTCTATAGGGTCAGGTTCCTGCTGTTGCTGTAAGGGACAGATTATTGTTCTAAAATCATGGCCTACTCCTATAGGGTCAGGTTCCTGCTGTTGCTTAGAGGGACAGATTATTGTTCTAAAATCATCTCCTAGTTCTATAGGGTCAGGTTCCTGCTGTTGCTGTAAGGGACAGATTATTGTTCTAAAATCATTTTGCAGCCCTCTAGCACTTTCCAGGACTTTTTTACAGTCATTTATGTGCCGAAAAGTTCGGGTCCCCATTGAATTCAATGAGGTTCGGGGTAAAGTTCGGTACCGAACCCGGACTTTTTCCCAAAGTTCGGCCGAACTCACCGAACCCGAACATCCAGGTGTTCGATCAACTCTATTCATTAATGTAGAGATGTATTGGAAACATCGGGAGGTTATCAATTGGCCCAGGGAAGAGATGTAGAGAGAGAATAGAAAGAGTCGAGGACAGAGCCTTGGGGGACCCCAAGAAAAAGAAGAGGAGGAGATAGGTTTGTAAGGAACACTGACTGAAGATGCAGTGAGATAGGTGAGAGGAGAAGCAGGAAAGAGACGATTCAGGGATATCAAGGGAACCCCAACAGCAATGAAAATCTGAGAAAGGTTCCAATCCTTCCACATTCCATCATCATCTAAATGAAAAGTAAAGGGGTTGGGCATTGCCTTGTTAACAGCTGAGTAATGTAAATGCTCAACCCAAATTAGCCACTTGCTTACTGGGCACTATTACCCCCTTCCTGCCCAGGCCAATTTTCAGCTTTCAGCGCTGTCACACACAAAAAAACATATATAATGTTTGGGGGGTTCTGAGTAATTTTCTAGGAAAAAAAAAAACAATTGGCCTGGGAAGCAAGTGGATAAATCAACAGCATTCTTTCTAAATGTTCCTCTAAGCACAGCACACGGCCTTTGGTTTCAGCAGTATGTGTACAGCTAGAATCCGACTGCAAAATTTCATTCAAATTTCAGTCCAAATTTCCGAAATTCGGACGAATTTGAAGCATTCGGTAAAATTCGTTTACATTGTAATTCAGGTATTCGGGTGCAGCGGAACCTCGGATTGCGAGTAACGGGGCTTGCAAGCATTTTGCAATATGGGCTTTACTTTTTTTTTTTAAACCTGGCTCTTATTGTGAGCGCTGTCTCACAAGATGAGCAGGATTCAAAGCTCTGTGTATGCAATACCGCATGTGGCCAGAGGTGCGGGGGGGCGCTGGTGAGGCTCGGAGACACTCGGAGCACCCGAAAGTGTCTCCGAGCATCTTCGAGCCTCACCAGTTCCCCCGCACATCTGGACACATACAGTACTGCATACACCAGCGCCCCCCGCACCTATGGCCACATACAGTACTGCATACACCAGCGCCCCCCGCACCTATGGCCACATACAGTACTGCATACACCAGCGCCCCCACACCTCTGGCCACATACAGTACTGCATACACCAGAGCCCCCGCACCTCTGGCCACATACAGTACTGCATACACCAGCGCCCCTGCACCTCTGGCCACATACAGTACTGCATACACCAGCGCCCCTGCACCTCTGGCCACATACAGTACTGCATACACCAGCGCCCCCACACCTTTGGCCACATACAGTACTGCATACACCAGCGCCCCCACACCTCTGGCCACATACAGCACTGCATACACCAGCGCCCCCACACCTCTGGCCACATACAGTACTGCATACACCAGCAGTAATACTGCATACACCAACACTGTAAATGTACATCAATATTTTGATGTTAACCACCGTTCCCATCCGTAGGCCAACATATGACATCCTGGACTTTGAGTGGAGATATCTGGGTGATGGATGCAGCTGCAGGCATCATCCAGATTATTTTCTGCCAGTGATTCCCTGCACTGTAAAAACAATCATAGTGCCGGTTCAGCCGCTTGATCGTTTTTACTGCCGGGGATGGACGTGGCGTCATAAATGTAAAACCTCACATCTCTCCTCTAGGCTGGAAAGAGGAAAAAATGGATCTTGGCCTTTCCAGCTGAATACACATCAGTGTTTACAACTTCCGGGACCGGATGTGACGTCATAACATCACGCCCCGCCTCCGAAAGTCATAGAGACTGCTGGGGACCACCTGGTCCTCGGTCAGCTCTATGGTGAATTTCCACCAGATTCTGGGTGTCCCCTCACGCTGCCCTCCGGTGCTGTTTTTACCACCCGTGTGATCGGTGAGCCGGAGAAGGAATCCAGAGGCGGAAGTTCACCATAGAGAAGTTCACCCCAGCAGTCTCTATGACCTTCGGAGGCCAGGCACGACGTTATGACATCACATCCGGCCCCGGCAGTTGTAAACCCAGACGTGCATGCAGCTGGAGAGGCCGGGATCGATTTATTTATTTTTTGTGATCTCAGTCTTTCCAGCCTAGAGGAGAGATGTGGGGTCTTATAGACCCCCACATCTATGCATAAAGAGAACCTGTCATGCCCAATTCCTATTGCAAGAGATGTTTTCATTCTTTTTTAATAGGAATAGCAGTGATTCAAAAAATACAAATAAAGGGAAAATGTAAAAATGAAAAAATAAACAATAACATTTTTTTAAAGTGCCCCTGTCCCTCCGAGCTCGCATACGCACGTCACACCCACAGTAAATGGCGCTCAAACCATACATGCGAGGGATCGCCGCGATCGTTAGAGTGAGAGCAATAATTCTAGCACCTCCTCTGTAACTCTAAACTGGTAACTTGTAAAAAAAAAACTTAAAGCGTGGCCTATGGAGATTTTTAAGTACTGAAGTTTGGCGACATTCCACGTGTGTGCGCAATTTCAAACTGTGACATGTTAGGTATCTATGTACTTAGCGTGACATCCTCTTTCACATTATACAAAATAAAAAAATCGGGCTAATTTTACAGTTTTGTTTTGCTCATGAAACAGTCTTTTTCTTTTTCCAAAAAAAAAATGAGTCTGAAAAATTTCTGCGCAAATACCGTGTGGCATAAAATGTGGCAACGACTGCCATTTTATTCCCTAGGGTCTCTGCTAAAAAAAATATATATACATACATACATACATATATATATAATGGTTGGGGGTTCTGAGTAATTGTCTTGCAAAAAAAGAATGATGATTTTTGCATGTAGGAGCGAAGTGTCAGAACTGACTTGGGCCGGAAGTGGTTGAGTAAGACATTCATTATTTTAATTATTTTCTATGTTCTCAGGGAGATGGAGCTGAGTTTGCTGGTGTTGCTGTTGGTGGTCCCCGCGTCTCTTGCACAGGAAGGTAGGTGGTCCAATCTGCTCACACTTACTGCTAGTTGAAATCAGCGATGTGTAATATTCAGATTCTTCTCCGCATTTCCATTTTATTTTGAAATGTTCCACAAGGAAGATCTGAGCTCTTTCCATTGGATGCTCTGCTCACCGAATGACCGTCCTTACATCACAGAGTTCCATAGGAGAGCCGGGGGCTGGGTGAGGGCTGAGCCATGATCAGTGGTTCTCAACTCCGGTCCTCGGGACCCACCAAACAGGCCAGATTTTAAGTATTACCTTGGGGAGATGCAGACTAGAATACTGCAATCACTGAGCAGCAAATTATATCACCTGTGATGTATTTCAGTTATCCTGCAAACCTGGCCTGTTGGGGGGTCCCGAGGACCGGAGTTGAGAACCACTGATCTAAGTGCAGCCCTAAAGAGACAGAGGGCTTGTTAGCAGTGGCGGCCCCCCATCCCTATCCATGCGCCCGGCCCCTTTCAGGATGCAATCCCATGAATTACAATTGCGGGGAAGGTGCGGGGGGATAGGGTTGCCACATCATCCCTTTAATCCAGGACACATATTAATTACACAGGTTTTGTGGCTGATTAAGGTGGTAATTAAACTCACTTGGTGCCTCATCTGCATTAAATTAGTCTCAGAACAACCTGTGTAATTCATATGTGTCCTGGATTAAAGGGATGATGCGGCAACCCTGGGGGGGGGGGTCCTTTGAAGCAAAGATTTGAGCCAGAGGCTCTAATAGGCTTCAAAAAAGGGTGGGCTCGGGGCGCAGAGAGTGCGCCCCGATCTCATCCAATTGTGTGGTGATAGCGATTGAATTATCACTATTTTCACACTAACGTTTCCTTCCCGCCAATCGGGAGACCTGTTTCCTGATTGGCCAAAGCGTCAGGTGATCCTATTGGACGCCTAGCGCTTTGGAGCAACAGAGAGGAGACGCGGGAGGAGCTGGCACTGGAGCCGCTGCCCGCATGAGAGGAGGAGAGGACGCCCCGGCCACCAGGAGTCACGCCCTGTCTCTTTCATGGGGGGAAGCACGACAGACCGTGGAGTAACTAGGTCCCGGCCCCGCAGGAGAGGAGGAGAGTACGCCCGTCGCCGAGGTCACGGTCGAGGAGGGCGCAG
>BLSH010487108.1:0-12553 GCA_018402905.1 Glandirana rugosa | reverse complement strand
TATCGCTATTGAATGTCGATATAAAAATTTACGCCAAAACAATAGCCAGTCGCCTGTCAGACATCATCCCGACGTTAATAAGCAACGACCAGATGGGATTTGTAAGGGGGAGGCAGACCTCCGACGCAACCAGGAGGATACTGAATATTATTCACTATGCAGAGCGCACACAAACGCCTTCTCTGCTACTCTCTATTGACGCAGAGAAGGCGTTCGATAGGGTGCACTGGAAATATATGTCAATGGTCTTAACTAAATTTTGTTTTTCTGGCGACATCTTATTGGCCATCCTGGCCTTATACTCCCACCCTACGGCCCAGGTGTATACAACAGGTATGCTATCAACCCCTTTCAAGATCACTAACGGAACCAGGCAGGGGTGTCCCCTATCTCCAACTATATTTAATTTAATGATAGAACCCTTAGCGACAGCACTCAAACCTCATCTCCGAATATATGGCTTCTGTATAGGCCCACGCGACCACCGGATAACCTTGTTCGCAGATGATGTTATACTCTCACTAACGAACCCTACAACATCACTCCCCGAAGCCTTCCGAGTTCTAAACAACTTTGGTCTGGTATCCTATTATAAGGTCAACTGCACAAAATCTCTTATTCTCAATCTAGGCATCAAAGAGTCATCCAAACTCCTTCTTCAGAAAAACCTCCCCTTCAAATGGAGCAAGCAAGGCATATCATATCTAGGCATCACCCTAAAACTTCGGACCTTCCAACACTCAACTTCCGCCCTCTTATTCAAAACATTGATGCACAGTTGAAACAGTACGCAGCTAAGGAACTAACAAGGACAGGTAGATTAGCCTCATATAAGATGATGATACTACCCCAAATCCTATATCTGTTCAGGGCACTACCCATCCCCATACCACTACATCTCATAAACTCCCTAGCCAGATCTATGAGTAAATACGTGTGGCTAGGAAAGAGAGCTAGATGTGCCCAAGCAAGATTGACTGCCCATAATCTAGCGGGAGGTGCTGGTTGGGTAGACCTGAGGGACTACTACTTAGCAATCCATATGGAACAACTGAAACATTGGTTTCAAAACAACATTCAGCTACCATGGGTAGAAATAGAGACAGCTCTATCGCCCACAAAGAGTCTCAAGGGCCTTCTCATGGCTGACCTTTGGAACCCTCAAGATATCTCACCTCTTTCACTACCCACCCAAGCAGCAATTGCAGCATGGAGAGCCTTGAACTCCAAGCTGACAGGGGAAAGACAGACATACAAATCCACCCTTCCAATACAGACACTAGAGGAAGTCATTCCAATGCTTAGCACAACACCCTTACAGGACGCAGGTATAAAGCAAGTAGGAGACCTTCTCCACAACAGCAAACCCAAAAACATAAATAACCTCATGTCGGAATACCATATCCCTAAACAGCACTACTTTACGTGTGCACGCATATTGACCTTCCTTACCACACACCCCCCCTAAACTCCAATTAACGGAGCACATATGGGAATTCTACCTCTCACAACAACCACCGAAGAGTGGAATCTCTCTTTTTTACAATGCACTAAACAACAAAAAAACGCTACACATATCAAAGAACATGAAGAATTGGGAATTGGACCTGAACACAAGCTTCTCTGTGAAACAGTGGAGCTTGGCGTTTAACTCCATTTACCAAGCGTCAAGGTGCGTAGCTCACTGGGAAATGACCATAAAAATTACACACAAATGGTACTACACACCCCACAGAATAGCCAAATTCTCGGCCTCAGCATCTGCCCAATGTTGGCGAGGCTGTGGCCAGACTGGCAAACTAGTGCATATCCTTTGGAGCTGCCCAAGCCTAACGAGTTTTTGGTCACGAATCTTCAACCACATAGCAACATTGACAGGTATTATAAAAGCTCCATGCCCAGAACTAGCTATCCTTAATATAGGTATAGAACAATATCCTATAACCCAGAGGACGGTGGTCACTCATATCCTACTGGCAGCAAGACAAATAATCCTCCAAAAATGGAAAACGAACATAGCACCAAATGTATCAGAAGTGATATCCTTGGTTCACCAGAACTTTATCCATGAGCGCACTATAGCTTACAAATCCATGCTAGGAACCGCATTTCACAAAAAGTGGGAAATATGGCCAAAACTAGCTAGCTAGCCAACCCCTAAAGGGACCGCACTCCAATTAATAACCAACCAATAGTTTGATAACTGTGGATTTTACAACACTCATGCCGAACTTACCCCCCTTTCCTTCTTCTTCCTCTTCCTCTGTCTCACTTCACTTTCCCAACCTACCTCCCTCGTCTTATCCCTCTATTTACCCTTCCTCATCCTCTTTCCCCATCTCTCTGTCTAACCTCACCTCTCATACACTAGTACCTCAACACACCCAACAAAATAAGGACACTTGTTATATTTGAGTAAGTTACTGAATTTCATGTGAATGGTGGACACTCGCGCTTGTGAGCTACCCAAACTTCAACATCATAAGCACTTAAGTACACAAACAGTCAACGACCTAGCCCCCCTATCGGATACAAAAGTGCTCCCAGATGGGGTATCCAGGGGAGATGGAGACCACGCTAACACAAAGAAGCTCAAGAGAGCCATAAAACAAGTGCAACCTCAAATTAGATCCACATTAGGGTCATTAATGCTCACAACCGCGAAGGCCTATACCATAAAACCATTAATCAAGACAACTCTGTATGTTCACCCTTCGAAGCAACTATAAGAGAAACAAAAGGAGATATGGATTGTGAACAGCTATAAGTTTTAGTACAACTGTACCATGAGCTAAGTGATTAAATGCATACGAGGTGACAGACGATGTTATACCCTTGTTATAATTTTTCTACTGTACATTTAACAAATTCAATAAAAATTATTATTAAAAAAAAAAAAAAAAATGAATCAGTCCTGGATCAGCAGCTATCAAGCCCCTGATACTGATGCGACCAATCAAATTTGCTAGATCCCTTGAAGACTGCTACTGCTCCTATTCCTCCTGTCCATAATCTATAACTATATTTTGTATTTAGGGCACCACCAACACACAAGACCCAATTTTTCTGCACCTGATTTACAGGGGCATGCCATAACAATTTTTCAACTAATTTACAACATAAAGCCTAGTTCCTCCATCCAACAACAATAACTGCAAGGGTTTACAATGTTCTGGCACCACCAGTGCCCAAGGCCCAATTTTTTGCCACCTGTTTGACTGGGAGCTTTCGTCACAATTTGTAAACGAATTTACATCAGGCTCAGTTCCTCCGTCCAGCAAGAGTAACTGCAAGGGGTTACAGTGCTCTAGCACCACCAACACCCAAGGCCCAATTTCGGCCACCTGTTTGACTAGGGGCTTTCATCACAATTGGTAAACTAATTTACAACATCAGGCTCAGTTCCTCCATCCAACAAGAGTAACTGCAAGGGGTTACAATGTTCTGGCACCGCCAACACCCAAGGCCCACTTTTTGACCACTTGTTTGACTGGGGGCTTTCATCACAATTTGTAAACTAATTTACAACATCAAGCTCAGTTCCTCTGTCCAACAAGAGTGACTGCAAGGGGTTACAGTGTTCTGGCACCGCCAGCACCCAAGGCCCAATTTTTGGTCACCTGTTTGACTGGGGGCTTTCGTCACAATTTGTAAACTAATTTACAACATCAGGCCCAGTTCCTCTGTCCAACAAGAGTGACTGCAAGGGGTTACAGTGTTTTGGCACTGCCAGCACCCAAGGCCCAATTTTTCCCCAACATGTTTGACTACGGGATTTTATCACAACTTTTTAACTAATTTACAACAGCAGGGCCCGCGCCAACATTTTTTAAAAATGACGTGCGGTTCCCCCAATATCCAAACTGGACCCTTCAGGTCTGGTATGGAAATTAAGGGGAACCCCGTGCCAAATTTTTTTAAAAAATGGCATGGGGTCCCCCCAAAATCCAAAGCAGACCCTTACCCGAGCACGCAGCCCTGGCATGGCAGGAGGGGGTGGGGACTAGCGAGAGCCCCCTCTCCTCCGAACCATACCAGGCCACATGCCCTCAACATGGGGAGGATGCTTTGAGGTCGCCCCCAAAGCACCTTGTCCCCATGTTGATGGGGAGAAGGGCCTCATCCCCACAATGATGGCCAGTGGTTGTGCGGGTCTGCGGGCAGGGGGCTTATTTTTGACAAGTACTTTATTTTGTAAAATAGCTCTTTCTTCTTTCTTCCTCCATCTTCTCCTGGCCTGGTCCTTCTTCATGTCTTCTGCTTCTTTTTTTAGTCTTCTTGATTACTCTCGTTTTTAATCTTCAATCTTCATCTTCTTTCACTGCCGCTGCTCTCTCTGCTGCTGCAGTCCGGCCCTTGCGCGTCTCCCACAATGGGCAGTCTTCACGATGACAGTACTTTTATAAGAAGGGGCGGAGCCACCCAGTGATGAGTGACTGAGTGAACCCGCTCCTTTCTGATGTCATGTGATGTCAGAGGGGACGGGCCACCCATTTTCATCACCGGGTGGCCCCGCCCCTTCTTATAAAAGAACTGTCATCGCAAAGATCGCCCATTCTGCGAGACGCACAGTGGCCGGACTGCAGCAGTGGTGAAAGAAAAAAGATTGAAGATGAGGAGAGGAAGCAAGAAGACTAAAAGAAGAAGCAGAAGACCAGAAGAAGGATCAGGCCAGGAGAAGATGGAGGAAGAAAGAAGAAAGAGCTATTTTACAAAATGAAGGACTTGTCAAAAACTGCCTCTTGTTTTTTTTACACTACACTCCTTTTTTTGGTGAATGGGTAGGGATACAATGTACCCTAAACCTATTCACATGGGGGGGCCAGGATCTGGGGGCCCCCTTATTAAAGGGGGCTTCCGGATTCCGATAAGCCCCCTCGCCCGCAGACCCCCACAAGCACCAGCCAGGCTTGTGGGGAAGAGGCTCTTGTCCCAATCAACATGGAGACAAGGTGCTTTGAGGTGGGGGGCAGAGTCCCCCCTCCCCCTAAGCACCCATACTCCCCATGTTGAGGGCATGTAGCCTGGTATGATTCAGGAGGGGGGCGCTCGCTCATACCCCCATCCTGCATGCTCGGATAAGGGCCTGGTTTGGATTTTAGGGGGAACCCCATGTCAAATTTTTTTTTTACGTTTGGCGTGGGGTTCCCCCTTAATATCCAAACCAGACTTGAAGAGCCTGGTTTGGACTGGGGGGATCCCCACTGTATTGCCGGGAACCGGCAATACATTACAGCTGCGATTTTAAATGACAATTTTTCCTATGGAAATGTCATTTTTCTCTGGCTATGTTCTACACCTCTCAGAGATGTGCCCTTTTACGCACATACTAAGGACACCCCCCAGGCACAATATTTAAAGGAATTTTTCATTTTTTTCACTTTAAGCATTATTAAAATCACTGCTCCTGAAAAAATGATCAATTTAATTTTTTTTTTTTCATTGATACATGTCCCCTAGAGCAGGACCCGGGTCCCCATACACTTTTTAGGGCAATAACATTGCATATAAGCCTTTAAAATGAGCACTTTTGATTTTTCATGTTTGGGTCCCATAGACTTTAATGGTGTTCGGATGTTCGCCCTGAACTTTTTGTCTGTTCGCATTTTCTGGTGTGAACCGAATCCGGAGGTGTTCGGCCCATTCCTAGTAGTTATTGTGTAAATATCAAAATACATGTGGATGTGCTCAGAGGAGGTAACTTTAAAGTGTCCTTTTTCACATAAGTGGTAAACAAGCCACATCTCCTGTTGCACCATGTGGCAGAGTCCTAGAAAAAATTAACTAGTGCAAAGTAGTCAGTAAGGCCCCGCACTGTACACAAGTGTGCCGGGACAATGTTTATTTTATTTATTTATTTATTTCAGGCACTTATATAGCACTGTCAATTTATGCAGCACTTTTACATTGTACATTCACCTCAGTCCCTACCCTCAAGGAGCTTACAATCTAAGGTCCCTAACTCCCATTCATACACATACTAGGGCCAATTTAGACAGGATCCAATTAACCTACCAGCATGTCTTTGGAGTGTGGGAGGAAACCGGAGTACCCAGAGGAAACCCACACAGGCACAGGGAGAACATGCAAACTCCAGGCAGGTAGTGTCGTGGTTGGGATTCAAACCAGCGACCCTTTTACTGCTAAGCAAAAGTGCTATCCATTACACCACTGTGCCACCCATAAAACAATATAAAAAGTTGATGATTCTTTGTGGAATCTGTGCAGATTTTGGTCTGCTGTAACAATTGGGGTCAGAAAGCAGACAATTGAACATGTTTTGTTGGCTAACTGGAGCAACGGTATATGGTAAGTTTGATTATCTTGCAGAGTCACCCAGCATCCGTGTCTGACTTAGCATGGGAAGCTCTAGCGGATCCAGGTTAACTTTCCAGACTAGGGCTTTGAGGGTCTAGGATAATCCATTCATGTAGGAAATGTAGGCCTTCTGTAACAGGTGTAATAGCATAAGTGTTGTCATCTCTTGTTACAAGGAGCTTAGCCTTTGTATAGCCAGCGACATTGAATATGGTGATTGTGCAGAGGCTTGGTAATAGTAGCCAATTGTTTCCATTGGTGCATAGTATGCGCCGACCAATCCGCAAAGAACGCCAGGTCCTGCAGGCAGGCTGTCTGGCAGATTCTCCCTGTGTCTTGTAACTTACATAAGCTTTTCTTTCATATGGTAAAAGTGGATTCTGGCAATAGTATCTCTAGGGAGATGATGCAGTAGGTGCTTAGGTTTTGGTAGCCTGTGTATACAATCCACCAAAATTTCCTCCAAAGGGGCCTCTGGAAGTGCCTCCTTTAGGATGTTAGTGAAGTAGCTTTGTAATTCAGATGTTTAAACTGATTCAGGAATGCCTCTTTTCTTTACATTGTTGTGCCTGGATCTGTCCTCCAAGTCAGCCATTTTTACTTTAACCCCAGAAGACCCAAATAAAGAAAAATACTGCAAAAAATGTTTTCAATGTTTAGATATTGTTATATGAGACCTCTAATGCAGAAATCACTGGGTTTTAACATTTTTTAAATTTTAGAATGTGTTTAGGAGAAAGTTGTAATTTTGCAACATTGGGCCTGTTTGGTAGCAGAATTTCAGTAATTTTACTCATACTGTCAAAACAAATGTAGAGACCAACAAAAGGTTTATTTGAAGGGCTTTCTGTTTATTAAGTCCTTCAACAGTAGCCTATATATCTATAAACTAATTATCACAAAATAATAATGATGCAAGTCATATTTTTTATTAATAATCATTTATTATAAAACTATGTTCAAACTGTTTTTACAAAACCTACTGCATTGAATGAAAACCCATGCTTAGTTATGATAGTCCCAAAGGCAGTTCTTGTCCTCTGAGAAGCAGAGGCGGACATTGCACTTGTTGCAAAGTATGTTGGTATATCTTTTACCACATTGTCTGCAGCGTCCTCTACTTGTTTTTATAGGGAAATGTCCATGCATATCCTTACAAATGTCTTTTGGTGGATGTACAGTTGACTGTACAGTGGACTCCCCTTTTCTGTGGATGTTCTCTTCCTGTCATTTAAGGTGCTCCCTGTCAGCAGAATTGGGCTCCCATGGATTGAACCTGGTCGTCCTTTCTTTGGTTTTATGACAGTTGTGCTGACTGTGATGAGAGAGTATGTTAACTTCTTGGGAGCATTCAGTGCTTTGCAGTCCTGTTTGTACAGCAGCCATGCATTGATCACAGCTAGTATGATGGTGTGCCAGAAGATGTAAATGTATTAGTGGTGGGATTTCAAAGGAAACTTTTATTTTGCTGCAAATGAGTCCAACATATCCACATCACCCATGAATTTGTTATAGACACCCACAATGTAAGGCCTCTCAACTTCAACATATATTTTGGTGGCTTTGTCACAGCTTTGAATATTTTCCACCAGTTCTGGGCCAGCAAAGGATGACACAAGTGTGACCTCCCTGTTGTCATACCATTTCATTGCACAGATGTTGTGGCTCACCTCCACTGACATTAAAGTTTCCTATGCCCTTTTTCTGTAGGCTTTTCTCAGTATCAAGATTACATTTGGGAAGACGTATTCCAGTGTAATGAATTCCCTGGTCAAGCAGCTTATCAATCAGTGGGATGCAAGTGAAATTGTTGTCTGCATATATATTGTAGTTGTGACCTTGTGGAAGTGTGGAGGCCAGTTTCATCACAACATCTCCTGATAACCCAAGTTCATATCTAGCACGTATTCCATTCACACTGCTTTGGTACATATCAAAGTCACACAGTATTCCAGTGATGCCTGTCCTTACCCACACCTTGAACCCCCAAGGATGTGGCTTGCCACGCATGTATTAATGCTTAATGCTGTTAAATTTTCCCTTAAAAGGAATCATCATTTCATCCACAGAGTTGTGTTCTTCTGGTACCACCTTCTGGCATTTCTCCCTGAATGCATAAAGCCATGGTCTGAGTTTCCAAAGTTTGTCTTCTTTTTCCATCTCAGACACTGTTGAATTGTTTACAAAATGTAATGATTGCAAGAGAGACTGGAATCTTTTCCGTAACTTCACATCTGAAACAGGGCTGTACTACGTGTCTGTTTCCCAATACATATGTACTCCAGCCATTTGAACTAGGCCCATCTTCAGATACATACCAGTCATTTGTTCTATTTTTTTGTGTTGCTATTTATTGATGCTCCTTTTTTAAGAATGCTGTACTCTTTGGTGTGATCTGTCAGAGCCTTCGGAAGTATTCCAATTGTGTATTGAGCGAGACAGCATCATTAGTAGGGATGGGCCCGCGGTTTGAATCGAACATTGGGCGGTCATCGAATTTAGAACATTATGGGGCAATCGTAGCGACTTCGCCGAGCACCCCATAATGCATTGTGCGCAGACGGTGCGCACAGCTTCTCCCTGTTGGGAGGGCTCCCGCCGTCTGCACACTTTTTGCTTTAATGGTTTATTAATATGGCAGGACGGGGCTCCCTGCAACTGTGAGTGACCTCGCCCCTTTTGACATCATGTGATGTCAGAGGGGGCGGGTCATGCTCTTACATCACCGGGTGGCCCGCTCTTCCAAATAATTAAACTGTCAAAGCAAAGAGCATGCAGACGGTGGGAGCTCACCCATGGAGGAGGAGCTGTTGCGGTTTTTTTTTTTTCGGGTCTGTTGCGTGCCATGATTGAGGATGGATTACAACGGGGGACACTTTTTTTTCTGTTTTAATAAAGGACTTGTCACTAATTGTCTCCTGTGTTTTTTTCTTTTTTGACACTTTTTGGTGACTTAGTAAGGGTACGATGTACCCAATACCAATTCACATGGGGGGCGGGATCTGGGGGTCCCTTTATTAATGGGGGCTTCCAGCTTCCAATAAGCCCCCCACCCACAGACCCCCCACAACCACAGGCCAGGGTTGTGGGGAAGAGGCTCTTGTCCCCATCAACATGAGGACAGGGTGCATTGGGCTGGGGGGGCACAGAGCCCCCCCGCCCCAAAGCACCCATACTCCCCATGTTGAGGGCATGTACAGTGGGGCAAAAAAGTATTTAGTCAGCCACCAATTGTGCAAGTTCTCCCACATAAAAAGATGAGAGAAGCCTGTAATTTTCATCATAGGTACACTTCAACTATGAGAGACAGAATGAGAGAAAAAATCCAGAAAATCACAAATGCAAATTATGGTGGAAAATAAGTACTGTATTTGGTCACCTACAAAAAAGCAAGATTTATGGCTCACAGACCTGTAACGTCTTCTTTAACCACTTCAGCCCCGGAAGGATTTCACACTTTAGGACCAGAGCACTTTTTGTGATTCAGCGCTTCATCCCTTTAACTGACAATTGCGTGGTCGTGCGACGTTGTACCCAAATGAAATTTGCGTCCTTTTTTCCCCACAAATAGAGCTTTCTTTTGGTGGTATTTGATCACCGCTGCGTTATTTCTGATCGCCGCTATAAACAAAAGAAGAGCGTCAATTTAGCAAAAAAACGCACATTTCTTACTTTTTGCTAAAATACAAATCCAAAAAAAATATAAAAAAACATTTTTTCTCAACGGTTTTGGCCGATTTGTATTCTTCCTCATATTTGTGATAAAAAAATCGCAATCGGCGTTTATTGATTGGTTTGCACAAAAGTGGCCGCATTTACAGATGGTGAGAATTAATTTTTTGGGGTTTTTATTTATTTTTTTTGTATTAGTAATGGCCGCAATCTACAATTTTTAGTGGTACTGCGATGTTGGGGCGGACATGTCGGACCATTTTGACACTTTTTTGGGACCATTGGCATTTATACAGGGATCAGTGCTATGAAAATGCACTGATTACTGTGTAAATGCCATTGGCAATGAAGGGGTTAACCTGGGGGGGCGCTGTAAGGGTTAACTGTGTTCCCTGGGCGTGTTCTAACTGTGACAGTGTTTGACTGGCAGGGGAAGGGGAGTGATCACAGCTTCCATTTACAGGAAGGCTGTGATCACAGCCCTTCCCCCTCTCACAGAAAGGAGATCGGTGTTTACTTACACGGACCTCCATTCTTTTACTGCGGGGGGGGGCATTGCGGGTAGCCAGTGGAGATCGAGTCCTCTGCACCCACTCCCTGGCCCCCCCAACACAGTGAGCGTGCGAGTGCGCCTCTGGCGGAAGCGCGCGCTCACAGTGCATGATATCGCAGCCGCTGTCGTATGACGGCGGTTTGCGATATCGAGCCACCTTGTCGCCATCAACCTGCGGTTGGCGGTCGGCTAGGGGTTAAGAGGCTCCTCTGTCCTCCGCTCATTACCTGTAGAGTTGAGCGAACTTCTGGAAGTTCGGGTTCAGCTGGTTCGGCCGAACTTTGGCCAAACAGCACCACCAGCTGATAGGCAACTTCTTAGCAGGAGGCAGCATTTCAGCAACATGGTGGAACAGTATGTGTGCACACGCCTACACATACTGACTGATGGGGTCTGCCCCATTCAACTTCTGGGTCTCCAAACTGGGCACATGGCCTGAGCTTGCCCTTTATGCCTTGGAGGTGCTGGCCTGCCCTGCAGCCAGTGTATTGTCTGAACATGTGTTTAGCATGGCAGGGGGCGTTATCACAGACAAGTGCAGCCGCCTGTCCACAGCCAACGTGGACAAGCTAATGTTTATTAAAATGAACCAGGCATGGATCCCACAAGACTTGTCTGTACCTTGTGCCGTTTATGCCGGCCTCACACAGGCATTGGTATACGTAAGTGAACGTATTCCTTTTTTTTAATATAGAACATAAGTCTTTATTGGAATTTGTAACAGGAAAAACATGAGAAACAAACCATGGTACATTTTATATGGAAAAAGTGAACCCGTGCTAGAACATATCTGGGGTTGTCTGCAGATAGTGATCTTTTTTTTTTTTTTAATATGTCTCAATATTTTGGGGGCTACTCCAATTAGAAAGAAAAAACAAAACAAACAAAAAACAGTGTTGGCTACCTCCTCCTCCTCCGCCGCCACTTCCACCTACACCGCCAAGGTCACGGCATTCCTCAACCTCCTACTCCACATCCACCTCCTCCTCCATTTTTTTTATGTGATTTTAAGTTATTTCCCTATCCACATTTGTTTGCTTGGCACTTGTCCTACTCTTACCCCCATTTTGCTTCCTTTCGCAGCCCTCTAGCACTTTCCAGGACTTTTTTAGAGCCATTTTAGTGCCCAAAAGTACAGGTCACCATTGACTTCAATGGGGTTCGGGGTCACGTTCGGGTCAAGTTTGGGGCCGAACTCAAACTTTTTCCCGAAGTTCGGCCGAACCCGAACATCCAGGTGTCCGCTCAACTCTACTTATGATAGAAAACTCCAAACAATACTTAAAGAAGCATGGGAGAAATTCACTGCCACAAATGAAGCTCACATAAACCAACCAAACTTATGGGATGCAGGGAAAGCCTTCCTGTGAGGTAAAATAATAGCCTACTCTACCTACTTCAAATCAAATACCATAAAACACTATAAATTAGCAAGCGAACGCTTAAGAGAGGCTCAAACATGCCTCACCCTAAGCAACTCTAGTGAGGGCAGAAAAGCATGGCATGAAGTGAAACTCTCATTCGATAACTGGGCAGAACAAAAGGAGTGAATAAAGTGTGCTCACTCAGACCTATTCTTCCACAAACATGGCAATAAGTCAGGGAAACTACTCTCTTGACTCTGTAAGATTCAATACAAACCCACACACATCATTGCACTAAAAGACAAACAAGGTCACATTGTAACCTCTCCCCCAGACATCAACCAATTCTATGAATCCCTATATGCACCCGAAACACTAGACTTAACATCAGCTGACACCTTCCTTAATGCACCTGACCGTCCCCAAATCTCCCTAGAACACCTCAATACATTAAACACCCCCATTACACAGAAATACATTAAGCAATACTTTCTTTATCCAACAATAAATTACCTGGAACAGGTGGTCTATCAGGGGAATTCTACAAACTGACCCACAAATTCATACCAGACACCAAGATTTCAATGGAATCTGGGAGAGGGGACCAAATATACCTTCAGGATGCCAAGCCTATATAAAGCTGATA
>BLSH010487107.1:49130-61730 GCA_018402905.1 Glandirana rugosa | reverse complement strand
GGAATTCTACAAACTGACCCACAAATTCATACCAGACACCAAGATTTCAATGGAATCTGGGAGAGGGGACCAAATATACCTTCAGGATGCCAAGCCTATATAAAGCTGATAACCAAAAAAGGAAAAGACACCATGGAACCTGACTCCTACAGCCCCATTTCACTCCTTAATGTGGACTCCAAATTGTTAAGATCATAGCCATCCGCCTAGCATCCATCCTACCACATCTGATCCACCCAGCACAAGCTGGTTTTGTAAAAGCCCGCTCGGCCTCTTCCAACATAAGGAAAGTTTTAGCAATACTTGAATATGCCAAAACCCATCCCTTTGGAGGACCTTGCAATAGTCACCTTAAATGCAGAAAAGGCCTTTGACAATGTGAGCTTCAAATGGCTATCACTTGTCCTCAACAAATTTGGTTTCACAGGTCCTTTCTCTAAATGTATTTACTCTCAGCAAGAGTAGTGACCGCTGGCATTATCTCAGACTCCTTCCCCCTGCACAAAGGTACCAGGCAAGGATGCCCCCTGTCACCCCTGCTCTTCAATTTGGCTATTGACCCACTCTTGAGATACTTAAGCTCACATATACCACTACACAGTGTTAAAGTAGTCAAAGAAGAGATACGCTTAGCTTTATTTGTGGATAACATATTGATCTTCACTGCAAATCCCCAGAAGGACATCCCCTTAATTCAGCGAACACTCACACTCTTTCGAACCTGTTCAGGATTAAAAATTAATTTCACCAAGAGCGAAGTACTCCCTCTTGGAAAGAGGGACACAAACTCCTGGACAGCCTCCTCACCATTCCCCATAGCACAACACCACATTAAGTACCTAGTGAATATAGGGAGAGATCACTCTTCTCTATATCAACTCAACTACCCTTCCCTTGTCTCTAAAATTGTCAGTGAGCTGGAAGTTTGGCTGGACCTTTCTCTATCGCTCTTCGGGAGATGTCACCTCTATAAGATGGTCAGCTTTTCCCGACTGCTATATCCAATTCAAACTATCCCAATTCTGGTCAAACACAAAGATATCCAAACGATCAGTCGTGCTCTTACAGCCTTCTTGTGGCACTGGAAAAGATCCTGAATTGTCTTGACAAAATGATATCTCCCAAACAGTGAGGGAGGGGTAGGACTACCTTTCATCAGGGATACAACTTGCCATGTTTACTTTGCACAGGTATGGACTGACTTACTCAGAGCTTCAATTTCCCCAATTACAAATTGAAATTGGCTATGGTCTACCCATACAATCTAGCATCCATCCTCCACTGCAATTTCAGATCCCTTCCTCATGATCTACGAACCAATCTCTTACTCAGAGACACCCTTATTTCCTGGAGGGAAATTAGAAAACACATGGGAGTTTCACCAAATGTATCACACCACCTACCAATCCAAGGCAACCCTATGCTTATTCCCTCTACCCAACACCCAGTCTTCCAAAACTGGGAAAACAAAGGCCTACATAAAGTGGCCTCTATGTATGTCACCCAGAGTGGTCTCCTCAAACCTTATCAAAGCATCCTTATGGAATACAATCTATTAGACAAGCATATTTTCCACCTACTGCAACTCTCATCTTATGTAAACAAGCTCTGCCCAAAACCTCATATCAGATTCAAATACACGCTAATAGACAAACTCATAAATGCCAGAACTCTATCTACATTGTTAATCTACAATACACTAATACCTTTCTTTACTAAATCCTTGGACCTCCCAGATGCAAAAATCCAGGAAGAAAACCTAACCAAAATTCTTCAACCTGGTTATAAAAATCCTCAGTCTCTTCACAAACGAGTCCTGAAAGGGAAACTCAATTTAAACTGGTACACAGAGCCTATATACCCCACTTTTCACCAGAGGATTCTCCAGGAGAAAGAATTTGCCATTAGTGTAAAACATCCAAGCCTACACTATTTCACCACCTCTGGTTATGCCCCGCTATAACGACTTTCTGGATCCAAATCCTTTCTTACATCCAAGCGGTGACCCAGATAGCCATCCCATCAGAACCCAGCCTTTTACTCTTCAGCTCTGAACAATCCTTGAATGTACCTACTAATCCCACTCCTTCCCATCCTTAACATCTCCCAAAATGGATCCACCTATGCCTCCTCATGGCCCAGAGATCTATCATCAAACATTGGATCGAACCAAATACACCACCTCTCACTGAAGTGAAAAGAGAGCTAAAAGTCTTATTATACAGAGAACTACTGGAGGTCTGGTATAACAAGAAAACCTTGGAAAAACATTTTCTACAATGATGGCAATCCTTCACACAGGCAAGCTTCTTTAATCAGGACCAAGAGTCTCTTCGCTCCCCCTACCTTTATGAACTTTGGCACTCAACCTGCCAGAATGGCTATTCACCTTCAACCCCAATGAGAGAACCTTTTCTCCTATCACCCATACCATCCTCTCAGAACTCTCACTACCAGGCAAGGACAACATAGAAGTTCCTGCATTACCCCCCCTTTTTACAAACTACTCTCTGCTCAACAGGTTTAATACTCTAAACGTGACTTAAGATTCCCTCTCTTATACTTAAACCTTATTATAGTTAGTAACCTGCCTCAGAAACTTGTGTAGGATGCAGACCCGACACCCCCCTCCCCCCTCCCACTAGGGGGACATGGGGGAGACTAGGGCACACAGGTCTCCTTTATTCATCTAAGCTTCTTCTATATAACGTCCGCAGGCTATAGCACTCTCTAATGTTGTACTAGATTGATCTATATTTTGTTTTCTTTATGCTCCATATGGCTATTGCATCCTTCCATCCCCCTCTTGATCCCTCTTTCCCAGTTGTTTCCCAACTTTAAACACAGAAGCAAACTTGTATTCCTCCTTACAACAAAATAACTTCAATGTAATGTATGTACTGACTTGATAAATCTCAATAAAATATGTTATAAAAAAAGAAGAAGAGGCTTCCTTCTGGGACGACAGACAATCAGACCAATTTGATGCAGGGTGCGGTGTATGGTCTGAGCACTGACAGGCTGACCCCCCACCCCTTTAACCTCTGCAGCAATGCTGGCAGCACTCATACATCTATTTCCCAAAGACAACCTCTGGATATGACGCTGAGCACGTGCACTCAACTTCTTTGGTCGACCATGGTGAGGCCTGTTCTGAGTGGAACTTGTCCTGTTAAACCACTGCATGGTCTTGGCCACCATGCTGCAGATCAGTTTCAGGGTCTTGGCAATCTTCTTATAGCCTAGGCCATCTTTATGTAGAGCAACAATTCTTTTTTCAGATCCTCAGAGAGTTCTTTGCCATGAGGTGCCATGTGGAATGCCCAATGACCAGTATGAGAGAGTGAGAGCAATAACACCAAATTTAACACACCTGCTCCCCTTTCACACCTGAGACCTTGTAACACTAATGAGTCACATGACACCAGGGAGGGAAAATGGCTAACTGAGCCCAATTTGGACATTTTCACTTAGGGGTGTACTCACTTTTGTTGCCAGTGGTTTAGACATTAATGGCTGTGTGTTGAGTTATTTTGAGGGGTCAGCAAATTTACACTGTTATACATGCTGTACACTCACTACTTTACAGTGTAGCAAAGTGTCATTTCTTCAGTGTTGTCACAGGAAAAGATATAATAAAATATTTACAAAAATGTGAGGGGTGTACTCACTTTTGTGAGATGCTGTATATAGACAAAAATTACAAGAAGAAGTTTAACTACAACAATGATGAGAATGTGATTTTCAATAAACATTCTCTGATGGAGAACCAATTACTTCCATTTAAACACATGATTTGAAACTGGACAGTGGCAGCAGGACATTTGAAATGATCAACAGTAGGACAGAATTTACTTTTTTTTTTAAAGATAATTTAGAGAATATAGAGGATAATGTAGTGTAAACTTGGACAGATTATATCATAGATTAAAGGCCTAAACAATGAATGTATTACCCGCAAAATCCAGTTAACAAATCCTTATTTGCGGCCCCTCCCCCCGGGCAATTTCATCTCTGGGTTGATCTTCGCATCTACCCGCCCGGTGGCTGTGATTCGTCGGGGTGGCTGTCGACTGGATGGGGGTTGAAGCACGGTACAATAAGGTAACAGAGGAGATACAAAAAGTTATATGTCAGTATATATTCTGTCCATTACTTTACAATATGCTAAGATAACCTTTACCTGTATACATTTTACAGTGGAAGTTTTACTCTTGTCTATCCAAGTGCCCCTGAAGAAGGGATGAGAATATCCTGAAACATGTCGGGTGACTAGGCAAGAATCACGTATTATACAAGAGAATACATCTGTGTAAAAAATCCACTTCCACTTGACTATAAGTACTGTATGGTTGTTTTTATTATGCCTTTTTGATATATAATTGTTTTTTATTCAGTGTATTATCACAATAAATATGTAATTTTCATATACAATTGGACTCTATTATTTGTGCCCTGAAAATCCCAATTCTTGTCAAGGGGAAGTTCTCTCTATGCATTATTAATTCTGGGATGCGAGGCACATAGGGTGTTAAATGCCCAAGTGATCAGAAATTGCTAATATTCATCCAATTGGGTAGAAAATACCCATTTTTCCCCAACTAGCTGATCACTATTCAAAAATTCTTTTGAATGACTCTTTTGTCTGTTCACGAATAGGCATAGAACAGCCAAAAGTCTGTCCGCTAATGATTTAATTGGTTGTAGATAAACATCAATCAAGAACATAATTACTATTTTGCTTATTTAAATCAGGTCGGTGGCGTCTTCGGACACCATCTAGGTTGTTTTGATAACATATTGTAATTGGGATTGACAGTTTCTTTTGTAATCTGTAATTGTGATTGACATTTTCTTCTGCAAATATGTTCCAAGGGAAAGAGTGGGGTACCCTTATGAAGGGTCTCCACAGGGATCATGTATCCATAGAAACTCCACAATCAGAATCCTCCTCATTGTTCTTCCAGTTGGGAAAATTGGTGGAGAAGAAGGCAGCCTTCTTCTGGCACAAAGAGGGGTTTACCAGATATACACAGGAAGACATCAACCCTTTTGGGTTACGCATTCAGATTTTTCCACTTTTGGAGGATCTGAATGAATCTTTCAAGAACAAATGGGAGGGGATTCTGCAGACATGCACTAAGAATATGATGCATTTTCTAATAGAGGAATATCAGAATCGAATTGCCCAAATCGATAAGGAAATATCTGCAATATATGCTAAACTTGAACCCTTTAAAGGTCTCTCTGGTTTCAGGGACCAGGAAGACAAAATAAAGCGTCGTCTAGACCGCATGACACATATAACGCTTGCAACAAAAGAGAAAAAATTCTGGAGGGACAAAAGGGCCTTCCAGGAGAAAAAAGCATATCGATGGCAACAACAGGGTAGTAAATCCAGGGGCAATAAGTTTTTTAACCAACCACAAGTTGATCAACCTTCTCTATCATCATTAAATTCTTCACTTTCTTCCTCTTCCTCTTTTCAAGATAGAAAACACAACAATAAACAAAAAACTAAAAGGGCACGGTCAGGTGATCATCCAGAACAAAAGAAAAAACGGAGCACGGAATCCACCCCTTTACAACAATCTTCGATTCTTTCATCTTCCCGCACTGCTGGTAAAGGTAATGTTCCTTCCATTCACTGACTAATCATATTTCTGGGGGTGGCCTTGTTACTACTGCCACAGGTGCTTCTTCCTCTGCCACTTCGTCTATTTCACAATCTGTCACATCTACACCGTCTTTTTCTCCCTTCAATCCAGACAACACGTTGAACACTTAACACAGTCAGTTACTTTTACTGAACAGGCTCAGGATGGACTAAGTATTGTTAACCTGTCCGGTGCTGTCTTCTCAGATGCGGAGATGGACTTACTGTCCCTCGGTCTCAGTTTCTGTCCTGAAGCAGCACTGGATAAGTTCGAACTAATTAAGGATCTGCACCTTTTTGCCAGAAAGGTCCTGCTGCAGAGCTACCACGTAGGTGGATCCTCCTCGGGACCACCTGGCAAAGGTGTCCCCGAGGAGGATATTGACATACTCCTCTCTTTAATGGAAGAGCAGGACCCAGATCTTATTGATATGGTGGACATTAAAACTCTATTAGATGAACACATCACTACGGATACGACCCCTATAACACGCAATAAGTTACCCAGCCTCAAGAAGAAATCAGATAAGTTTCCCCAACTTTCCAATAACATTAATTTGGCAGCCTTTGTGGCAGCAATAACTAGGGATATTAAGAGATTAAAAACAAAAAAAGCTAGTTGCGACGTAGACGCCGAGACGGCCATGGAAACTCTAAAAAATAGAAAGGATATTACAATTAAACCATCTGATAAAGGTGGTAACATTGTCATCATGTCTAATGATCAATATCGCTCTATGTGTATGAAGAGTTTACAAAACGATAGTTGGTATAAACCTATTTCAAAACAACTTATTGAACGTTATTACCTCAAGTTTTTTTAATTAGTTGATGCAGCTTTTGCTCAATCTATAATTGACAAATACACTTGGGAGTTCATTCGGACTCCATTTCCTAATATTCCCACCTTTTACAGCTTAGCCAAGATTCATAAAAACAAGGTAGACCCACCTGGCCGTCCTATCATCTCTGGTAATGAATCTGCCACAGAAAATCTGAGCAAATTCATAGATATGTATCTGAGACCACATGTGACTAGTTTACCCTCCTATGTGAGGGACACTATCCATTTGCTTCAGCAGATCGAGGGTATGATCCTGGCACCGAATGCCATCTTAGTGGCAATTGATGTCGACGCACTGTACTGCTCCATTCCCCATCACCTAGGAATCGCAGCAGTTCGTCATGACTTCATTTTGGAGGCTTTGGAATTTATCCTGACACATAACACGTTCTCTTTTGATGGCTCCCACTTCCTCCAGGTACAGGGTGTAGCGATGGGCACGTGCTGCGCCCCATCCTACGCCAATCTGTACCTGGGGTAGTGGAAGAGAACTCTATTATCGGAGGAGATGCTCACCCCTCTGACAAGTTATATTTCTGCTTGGTTTCGTTATATTGACGATATTCTCATCTTTTGGGAAGGCCCCCTGGAAGCCCTACAGGCTTTCATTGGAGCAATCAACAAAAACAACTTTACACTTCAATTTACCATGTCCTTCGACCTAACTCAAATAACATTCTTAGATTTAACCATCCACAAGAAGGATGATGGCAGTTTGTCCAGCAACCTTTTTAGGAAGCCAACAGCTGGCAATACAATTTTACATGCGTCTAGTGCTCACCCCCAGGCGCTTGTGAAGTCTATCCCTTATAGCCAATACCTGAGGCTACGAAGGAACTGCTCTGAGAGAGAATCCTTTCTAAGAGAAGCAAATGCTCTCAAGGTAAGACTTCTGGCAAGAGGTTACTCACATAAATGTTTAAAAAGAGCTTTCAAGGGAGCCTACAAGCAGGATAGATATGCTTTACTATTTCCACCTCCTAAGCAGATCAAACCCCCAATCACACGTCTTATCACACGCTATAACACGCAGCATCAGACAATACGTCAGATACTGGGTAGACACTGGCATCTGCTTTTAGTAGACCCGGTGCTACGCCAGTGTGTATCAGAAACTCCAGCTATTACATACAGAAGAGCAAGATCAATCAAAGATCACTTAGTGGCTAGTGAGTTCACAGACATGTTTCGGGGGGACCCATGCAAACGGCATGGGACTTTCACTTGCGGGGGGTGTTCATGTTGCAGATATATGAACACCTCCTCCAAGATCGTACTACCAAATGGCTCCTACTTCAAACCCAAACATTTTGCTAACTGTAAGACTGCGGGAGTGGTCTACCTACTAACCTGTGAATGTGGAGGCTTTTATGTGGGGAAGATGAAGTTGGAATTCTGGCGACGGGCTTACCGACACGTCTCCACTATGAAGGCCGCCCATCCTGACTTCCCATTAGGAAGGCATGTGAAAATGACACATGGGGGTAGATGTCCAAGATTCAACTTTGTTATCTTGGACCGGGTACACCCTAACGCTCGAGGGGGCGACTGGAACAAATTGTTACTCCAGCATGAAACACGCTGGATCGAAAGACTAGGAGCTATGATACCCCCTGGTCTAAAGACACAGCTCAGCTTTAGGCCCTTCTTGGAGGGATTCAATTCGGGTGGATGCGAAAAAGAATAGGTATAGACATAGGGTTACACCAGCTAATGTTTCAGATATACCTCTCGCTGACAGTGAGCTGTATATTCTCGCTGAGAGGGGTCCATATACAATATCTCATTGTTATAGTTGGGGGTTATTATTGTGATGTCTTTAGGCTGGAATGAACGAATCCCTAAATATTTGGAAATATTATGGAGTTGAACTTTTCAATGCAAAAATATGTATAATTTGTAAACACTGGAATTGTACTACATTGCGATGTGTCCATGTATTAATCTATATGTTTGAATATTGAATTGCGATGTGTCCATGTATTCATTTATATGTTTGAATATTGAAAAGGGAGTGTCAGAATACCTCCTAAATATGTTTCTGAATATAATAATAGATATAATTGGTACAATCTATGATCCTTTTCATGTTGTGGGGTTGCCTTGTTTTTGTTCGTGTCCTCCTCCAGGTGTGGCCACTCGGGCAGATCCTGGGCACAGGTTTGCCTAGTGTTCCCACCCGACGCACAAAGGCCCACCCCCATGGTATGGGAGAATTCTTTCCCTGCCTGGGATGGGCAGCATCCGCTGGGTTGGGCCTGGTTGGGTATCACCATGCCCTTCCTGCCCCGACCACTTTGATGCGTCGGTGGGGGGGTGTGCGGGACCGGCCTCCCACCCCTTGTCTCTTTTTTCCCCCCTTAGGGAGGAGGGATCTGGGTGTTTGGGGTGGTCGGCCGCGCACGCCCTCCTCGGGGACTCCCTTTTGGGTCCTGGGGTGTCAGCTCTCCGAAACAGGACGGGTCTTTTGAAGGGTAGTCCTACTTTTCGGGCCATGTCCCTCTAGCAAGCCAAGTATCTAGTAAATACACAATTTTTTTTAGCTTACCCGACAGTTATACTTGCTTTCCACAAGATGGCGCATTTTTCTGTCATATTTTTTGCCTTTTTTTTTTTTTTTTTTTTACAATAATTTTTATTAGCATATATAAACAGAAGTATCAGCATTGACATGAATCAAAGTAGTTTTACATCGAGGTTATCGATTCAACACATGCATACGGAGAATTGGTGCTCTGCATATCTGTCTTGCACTTAAGTATCGTGAGACTTACTTCTGACCCTCTCCTGTCACCCCAAATGGGAGCTTACTGTGGACAGGAGAGGGGGAGAAGGCACCGTACTTCAAAAAAGTATGTCTATATATAAATGAAACATAACAACGAAGGAATGTTGGGGGGGGAGGGGAGGGGGGAGAAAGGAAATGGAGAGGGGAGAGGTAAATTGCATCCTGATGGTATCAGTTAATTAGGAAATTTATCATTGTTACTTATACATGGAAGTCCATAAAGACCATTGGTTATCAAAGTGATGACATTTCAAGGAGTTGATTGCCAGGGATCTCTCAAGTAGGTGGTTTGTTCGTACTGTTTGTATGACTTCTGATATGTTAGGGGAGTCTAGGGATTTCCACTTCTTGAGAATAGAGTTTCGTGCGGCTAGTAGTATGTGAGTGACTAAAGGTCTCATGTGTTTGGGGTATAGATCAATGCCAAGGCTTAAAACGGCCAGACCAGGGTTGGGTTTGGAGAGAATACCTGTGGTAGTTGATATCAATTTGAAAACCTGTGCCCAGAAGCTTGTAAGGCTGGTGCAATCCCATAATATATGTAACAGGTTCCCAGTTTTCCCACATTGTCTCCAGCAATCCGGGGACAGACCAGGGAAGATTTTCGAGAGTTTGTAAGGAGTGTAGTGCCATCTGTGAATGATTTTGATCATCATTTCCCAGTGGTTGCAGCATTTAGAGTATTTGTGTGTGGCTAAAAATGCCTGATTCCATTGAGATAAGGTGTAGTTATGACTTAGTTCCCTTTCCCATTTTTGTAAGGGCGTGTGTTTGTCTAAGGTGTCCTTGTTATCCAAGGCGTTGTAAAGAAGCGAAATACCTTTACCTTTCGCATTGGAGTTATTCAGGAAGTCCCATATCCTATCAGGAATCTTGGGGGTGGGAAGAGGGTGTTTGGACAGAAATGATAAGATGCGCATTACTGTGAACTTAGTTCCTATTGGAAGGGAGAACTCTTTTTGCAGTGTTTCCCAATGTTTGGGTTGGGAGTTTTTGTAGAAATCTTGGATGTGTAGAATTCCCTGATTGCGGAGTGGTTTTGTGTACAAAAAGGGAATTAAGTTATCCAATATTTGTGTTGGTAAAGGAGGGAGTGTTTGCTGTGGGCATTTTGTTGAACAGGTCAGCAACTGACGCCATGCTTTGATAGCAGCTGCTAGGGTGGGGGGAAGGGAGGAAGTGTCCCAACATTTCCAACCATCTAGGAGGAGGAATGATTTTAGGTCACCTGTAGGGGATTCGTGGGTCTCTATGTTAGTCCACTTTGGGGCATCGGTGGGTTTGAACCAGAATTTGAGTTGGTCCAGTATTGCTGCTAGGTGGTAGTCCCGGATGTTTACAAGGCCCATTCCCCCTATCGATTTGTGTTTGTGGAGGTTGGACTGTGAGCATCTGGGTTTTTTATTGTCCCATATAAACTGATTTAGAGTTTTGTTAATGAGATCTATGTACTTACGTGGGACAAATAATGGGATCACTCTGAACAGATAAAGTATTTGTGGAAGAATTATCATTTTTATGGCTGCTGATCTGCCGGTCCAAGACAGTTCTCTCTGGGGCATCTGCTGTAGTTGGGAATGGACTTTTTTGGCCAATGGCCCGTAGTTTGTGTGCACAATTGAGGATATTGAGGGGGTTAGTGTAATTCCAAGGTATGAGATACCCTCTGCATTCCATGAGTATGGAAGGAGGTTTTGGAGGGTTGTTCTGGTGATGTCTGGTGTTCCTATGTTGAGAATTATGGATTTGGTGTGGTTAACTTTGTAATAGGATATGGCACTGAATTTTTCAAGAATTTCATGGGCTTGGGGGAGGGAGGTCATGGGGTTGGTCAGCATGAGAATTATATCATCGGCAAATAAGTTTATGATGTGAGATTTGTTCCCTATTTGGAAGCCCGAGATGTTAGAATTGGATCTGATGGCCTCGGCCAGTGGCTCTATGATTAGGTTGAAAATGTAAGGGGAAAGAGGGCACCCCTGTCTAGTGCCGTTTGTAATTGAAAATGGTTTGGATAAGAGTCCAGAAGTGAATACTTGCGCAGAGGGGTTTGAGTATAAGGCTAGAATTGCATTCCTAATAGATCCCTGGAAGCCAAACTCCGACAGTACATGAGCCATATATGTCCAGTCTACCCTATCGAAGGCCTTCTCTGCGTCAATTGATAGCAGCAGAGAAGGCGTCCGATGTTTCTCAGCATAGCTTATAATGTTCAATATGCGCCTAGTAGCGTCTGAGGGTTGCCTGCCTTTCACGAACCCCATTTGGTCTTCAGTTATGAGATGGGGTATCACCTTCGTAATTCGATTTGCCAGAAGTTTAGCATAGATTTTCACATCTGAATTAAGAAGGGATATTGGCCTAAAATTTGCGGGGGTATTCGGGTCTTTCCCGGGCTTGGGAATAGTCACCACGTATGCTTTCAGCATTTCAGGTGGGAAGGATGATGATAGTGTGGCTAAAGTATAAACTGGGGTCAGGTAAGGAGTGATTAAATCTTGGAAGGATTTATAGAATTCGTTTTGAAGGCCGTCAGGGCCTGGTGATTTTCCGTTGGGGAGAGAAGCGATGACCTTTTGTATCTCAGAACAGGTGAAGGGAGCGTTGAGATCTGTAAGCTGAGGTTCTGACAGTTTGGGTAGTTTGAGTGTACTCAGGAAGGATGTTATATCTAGCTTGGTAGGTTGGGTCGTTTGGGGATCGTCCTTGAGGTTGTAAAGTGTGCTATAGAAGTCCGCAAATTGGTCTGCAATATGTTGAGGATTGGTTACTTTGTGGTTGTTTTGGGGGTGTAGCAGGTATTGGATTCTTGATTTCGTTTGGATTGTTTTAACTCTGCGAGCCAGTAGTTTGCCTGCTCGATTTGCATTAGAGTACCAATTTGCACGTACAGTTCTCAGGTATTTGTCATGTGATTGGAGGAGGAGAAGTCGGAGTTCTTCCCTAAGTTTCTGTAAGGACTGTATTTTGTCGTCCGAGGGATTACGTTTGTTGAGGGTTTCTAAGTTGTGTATGTCGTTCGTCAGATTGGTAAGGTGAAGGTCATGGCTTCTCTTTAGTCTGGCTCCTTGCTGGATGAGGATGCCTCTAATGTATGCCTTGTGTGCATTCCAAAGTGTGAATGCATTGTCAACCGAATTTGCGTTGTTTTTAAAGAAGTCAGTAATGTGCTGGGAAATATGTTTTGAGGAGTCTGGTGATTGTAGGAGTCTGATGAAAGGGTTGTGTAATGACTGAAGAAATTTTTGTTGCGTTTAAGCCAACTGTTACGTAAGTGTGAAACCTTACGGGTGTTCCGTATGTAATCTCCGT
>BLSH010487107.1:35437-49120 GCA_018402905.1 Glandirana rugosa | reverse complement strand
TGCAATATGTTGAGGATTGGTTACTTTGTGGTTGTTTTGGGGGTGTAGTAAGTATTGGATTCTTGATTTCGTTTGGATTGTTTTAACTCTGCGAGCCAGTAGTTTGCCTGCCCGATTTGCGTTAGAGTACCAATTTGCACGTACAGTTCTCAGGTATTTGTCATGTGATTGGAGGAGGAGAAGTCGGAGTTCTTCCCTAAGTTTCTGTAAGGACTGTATTTTGTCGTCCGAGGGATTACGTTTGTTGAGGGTTTCTAAGTTGTGTATGTCGTTCGTCAGATTGGTAAGGTGAAGGTCATGGCTTCTCTTTAGTCTGGCTCCTTGCTGGATGAGGATGCCTCTAATGTATGCCTTGTGGGCATTCCAAAGTGTGAATGCATTGTCAACCGAATTTGCGTTGTTTTTAAAGAAGTCAGTAATGTGTTGGGAAATATGTTTTGAGGAGTCTGGTGATTGTAGGAGTCTGATGTTGCATCTCCAGATGCGGTTCGTGAATAAGGCACCTTTCTCAATAATAGAAATAGAGATTGCAGCGTGGTCTGACCATGTTATGTCGTGGATTTTTGAGTGGGAAATCTTCTGTAGTAGCCATTTGTCCACCACAAAGAGGTCAATGCGGGAGTACGTACGATGTCTGGGGGAGAAGTAAGTGTAGTCTTTCTCGCATGCGTGCTGGCATCTCCAGACATCGTACAGCTCCTCCGAGTGCAAGATGTGGCCCAGTGATGGTCTACCCCTGGGGTTAGCCGAGGAGGAGTCCATGACTGGATCCATAGTGGCATTAAAGTCACCGCATATTAATATACTACCATATTTAGCAGAGTGAGTGCGTTTGAGCAGTTTCTTCAGGAAGTTGGATTGACGAGAGTTCGGTGCATACATGGATACTATCGTATAGGGATTAGAGTTAATGTCACAGTTGAGAATAATGAATCTACCGTGTTGGTCTATAATGGCCTTCTGGAGTTGGAAAGCAACAGTGTCTCTAATTGCAATTAGAATTCCTTTTGATTTCTTCTCCGGGTTATTAGCTAGGAAGATGTGTGGGAAACTCTTGTGTGAGCATTTAGGGATGTTTGAGGAACAAAAATGTGTCTCTTGGACGCATAAGACGTCCGCTTGGTTTTTCAGAGCTTCCCTCCACATTGTATGTCTCTTGGCCGGATGGTTCAGGCCTTTAGCGTTCAGTGATAGGCATGTAATGATCATGGTTCAGGGTTGGGGGTGTTCGTGTATTCCAGGTGTCACTTACTGTGCGGAGGAGTTGGTGTCGCTCTGATGTCTGAGGGGTCCCGGGTGGCTTGAGGATAAGCTTCCGCTGTGTCCACTTTGCTGTCTGGTTGTAGAGCTTGTTGCCATATAGTAGGTCCTTGGTTTGGTGTATTATCGCTAGGTAGGATGAGTACCTCAGGGAAATGCGAGAGAACAAAACAGGAAATTGAAGAAACAAAACATAATGGTTAAGAAACTGGTCCCTTTGTGAGGACCGTGAACATAACATAATGTCCTGGTGTGGAGAGGGTTCGGGATATATATCCATTTAGTGACCTGCCGGACTAGTGTTTTTGACTGGAGGGTTGTATTAGGATTGTTGTGGGGTTCCATTCTTTTTAGAGGAACGCTTGTGGGTCACTACCTGCCAGTCAGATTGTAGGTGAGGAGTTTTGTCCGCTTGTTGGGATGTGTTCGGAGCGTCCATGAGGATCCCCCAGTGGCGGAGGGCTGTGAGACCTTCTTCTAGGGATGTTATAGCCTTGTTGGAGCCATTGAAGGTGACTATTAGTGTTGCCGGGTACTTCCACTTATGAGGGATATGGTGGTTACGTAGCGCCTTGGTAATTGTGTTCAGATTTCTCCTTCTCTGGAGAGTGTGTCTAGAGAGATCTGGGAGCAGTTGCAGTGAGGCGAAGGTGGTTGGGCGTTGGTCTGGATTTTTAAATGCATTCAGAATAACTTCTTTAGCTCTGTAGAAGTGCAGTCTGAGCAAGACGTCTCTAGGAATGTCCTCAGCTATGAATGACGGTTTGGGCAGTCTGTGGACTCTGTCCACCGTGAGTTCCACAGCAGTGAGTGTGGGTGCTAGCGACGAGAATAACTCCTGTACATATTGAGGAAGTTGCGATGGGGCAACTGACTCCGGGATACCCCTAAAGTTATTTCTTCTCGACCGATCTTCCAAATCGGCCAATTTATCTCTCATCCAACTTAATTCGTCATTCTGTGCTTCGTGTGCATCAACCAGAGTGTTAAATGTGTGGGAGTATTCTCCCATTGCTTTTTCAATATGGTCAACACGTCCCCCTAGTGAATGAATATCAGACTGGCATGTTCTAATCAGATGGCTAATGTCCTGATGGAGGGATGCTTTGAAAGAGGTCAGCATATCTTCGAGGACGATGTCTGATACTGCCTGGCCTGTGGTGGGGAAGTCTATGAATGCGTCATGTTTGTTTGGGCCTGCCGCGGCCTGTGCACCACTCACCTTCATAGTGCAGGCCTGTTCAGCTTCCTCCACTGTGTTACGTCTGGCTTTGGATTTTGCTGGGCTCCTGGTGGTGGGGGTAGAGGCTGCTGAGGACGAGCTGCTGCTGGGCTGGTACTCTCCGTCCGCTGCTGTGCCTTTGTGGGAATGGAGGGTTCCTGGCTCTCTGGTCCCGGCGTCTCCTCCACCTGCACGTGCGCCGCCGCCATTATGGAGGGGCGAACGCTGAGCTGCGGGGAAGAAGGCTGTCAGCTTTCCCGGCTGGGCGGGTTGCAGTTTTCGGCGACGGGTCATCGCGGCCAGATGACAGGGTGTTCCTCGGCATTGTGGCTACTCGATTGCAGGTCTAAAGCTCCTTTGAGAGGCAGATTGGTCCGGCGGTCTGGCGGAGCTCCGGCTCTATGCGGCCATCACGGAGCTCGGACGCCACGCCCCCCTGGCCCCGTGCTCTTTCATGGCCTCTCCCCTCGTCCCCACAGATCTACAGGGCCCCCCCCTCTACTGCCAGCTGCTGCAGGGTATCTGTCAGGATGAAGCCTTTTCTGTTTTTGAAATTTACCAGTAGCTGTTGCATTTCCCACCCTAGGCTTATACTCAAGTCAATAAGTTTTCCCAGTTTTTTGTGGTAAAATTTGGTGCCTCGGCTTATATTCAGGTCGGCTTATACTCGCGTATGTACAGTAATTTCTTCCTCAGTTTAGGCCGATATGTATTCTACTATATATTTTTGGTAAAAAAAATCTCAATAAGCATATATTAATTGATTTATGGCATTTTTGTTATTATTTTTTTTTTTACTAGTAATCGCAGTGATCAGCAATTTCTAGCAGGACTTTGACTTTGCAGCGGACATATGGGACACTTTTGAAACTTTTTTGGGACCAATGATATTTATACAGTGATCAGAGCTAAAAATAGCTACTGATTACTGTATAAATGCCACTGACGGGGAAGGGGTTAACACTAGGGAGCGATCAAGGGGTTAAGTGTTCTCTAGGGATGTGCTTCTAATTGTGGGGGGAATGGACTGACTGGGGGTACAGAGAGAACGCTGTTCCCGATCACTGGGAACAGCAGAGCTCGCTCCACTTCCCTGTCAGAATGGGGATCTGTTTGTTTATACTGACAGATCCCCATTCTGGCTCTCTGTGGAGCAATCGGAGGTGGGCAGCATGCACGCCCACAAGCCCTATTCCAGCGACTGACATACAATGATGTTGGTTCGCAGGAATGAGCCACATTGCGGCAGTATAACTGTGGCGGCTGGGGCATAAGTGGTTAAACAGCAAGATTAATGAAGCCACTACCCTTTTAAGCCAGCTGGGGGAGCTAGAGGAGACTAAAACAAAACCTGTCAGGGCAGTAGATAAAGTCAAGGCCAGAAAGGAAGAAAAAAGCAGAAAAGAACAGAGAAGAAAGGGAATGGGGTAGAGAAGACAGGAGGTGAAGAGAAAACTAGGCTAGTTAGGAAACAAATGCGGGTGAACCTATTAAAGGCAGGAGTACCTAAAGATGAGATGGATGGGATTTCTTCTGCAGACTTGCTAAAGAGGTGGAAACATTTAGTGGGAAACACTACTCCTAGTGAAGATAACATCAGCCTAGACTTAGAGAAAACAGATCAGACCCCTCCTATTAGCCCCAAACCAATTCCCAAAACTCTACACAAACCCAAACCCAAATCCCTTTATCCTGGGGAGGAGTTAGAGAAACTCAGAAAAGGGAATTGGGAGGTCCCTTATCCTTTATGAAGGGAAGGTGGGTCTCCTGTAATAGCAGTAAGGACAGTGACAGCAGGAGACCGACGCCCTTCTCCTACACATGTGATGGCTTTAGTTGATACTGGAGCTGAAGTTACACTTCCAATTGTAAGGGGAATTGATTTATGTAGAAGGTTTGGGATGGCAAACCACACCAGCAGTTAGGACACGAGTGAAATTGACTATTGGTAAGGGACCAGGATTTTGGACAAATGTTTTGGTATCAGAGTTACCTGAAAATATTCTTGGGATGGATGTACTTCAAGGTCAGTCTATTTAGACTGAATGGGGTAAATTCACATTCGAGTATCCTGATAAAGCATATCTGGTTAGGGCGGTAAAGGCTGTGGTGATAGGTCATGCGAAATGGACCCCTGTCTACATTCTTCCACCAAAGAAGTCAGTCTGTCTCAAGCAGTACAGACTTCCTGGAGGCCACAAATAAATTGGAGAGACTATTCAAGAACTGTTGAGAATAGGGATCCTTAGACCTGCTGTAAGTCCTTTCTCGTCTTCGGTGTTCCCAGTAAAGAAACCTGATGGGACATATAGAATGACTGTAGATTACAGAGGTCTAAACAAAGTGGCACCTCCATTAAAGTCAGCTGTACCGGATATGATCTCAGTCATTGGGAAAACTGCTAAAGAGGCAGCAGAATATTATGCTGTGATAGACATTAATGGCTTCTTTTTTATTTTGATAGACCCAGAGGGGTTGATTTACTAAAGCTGGAGAGTGCAGCTGTGCATGCTAGCCAATCAGCTTCTAACCTCAGCTTGTTCAATCAAGCTTTGTCAATAAAACCTTGAAGTTGATTGATTTCTGTGTGGAGCTGCACCAAATTTTGCACTCTCAAGCTTTAGTAAATCAACCCCAGAGTGTCAGAGCCAGTTTGCCTTTGTGTGGGATGGCCGCCAGTACACTTTCACCATGCTTCCTGAAGACTATGCTCATTCTCCAATGATTTGTCATGGACCGATTGCCGAAGATTTTAAGTACCCTGAATTTTAAAGTTGCTGTGTTTCACTACATTGATGACATCATGATCTCTGGGACAAAAGAAGATGTAACTGAAGCACTGCATACATATACAATGTCACCAGAAAAAAGACTGAGTTCTCCTGGGGTTCAGAGCAGCAGACTGCATTCCTTGCTGCTAAACAAGCCATTTTGCAGCATCAGGGATTGGGACCCATGAGACAAGGAGTACCATTTCACCTTTTACAATAAACCTGGCAAGCTGCCAGGCTTAAAAAAAAGTTGGCCTGTCTGCTAAGTGTTTTCCCTATGAAAAGCGATCCCCACAAGCTGATCTCCCACAAGTGGTGGACTCAGCGGGCAACTTTCCAAAATGGAGATGTTAAAGGCCTTGCTGCAGGAGACTGAGGCTCAGCGGGAGACCAACCCCCAAGTTGCACAAGCCTCTGCAGCACAGCGGAAAGAAAGTCGCAGACAACATGACACCCAGCAGGAGATCAACCTCGAGCTGGTAGAGGCTCTCGTAGAGTTAAAGAAGAGGTCCGCACCTCCTGTGCCACCGGAACAAAAGTTGATCCATGCCAGTTACCATCTGCAGAAAATGACATGGAGGCGTACCTCACCACTTTTGAGAGAGTCGCTGTGTGCGGAATGTATGGCAAAAAGGACAATGGTCAGGACTTCTAGCACCCTTTCTGTCATGTGAGCCCCAAAAGGCCTATTTTGTTTAAAGCCCGATGAGGCTCAGGACTATGAGTCTCTAAAAATACTCGCATGCCTGGGTGTCACCATGGCAGTCCGGGCTCAATGGGTGCATCAGTGGACCTACTGCATGGACCAGCCACCCCGCTGCCAAATGTTTAACTTGATCCAGCCAGAGACTTTGCCAGGCCCTCAGATCAAGGAGCTTGTGGTCATGGACCGGTATCTGCATGCGATCCCTGCTATTTTGAGAAAGTGGGTCAGCCATGGGGACCCCAAAATGGCAAACCAACTGGTGGACCTTGTGGAAAGATACAGTGCTGATGAGGACTTGTTGCACCTGTCTGAGCCCCACTCCAATGCATCCAGGGGTGAAAGGCAGACACAGACAACAGGACTCAGCCCCGCCCCCCAGCTCCCACATCACTGGACTTGATTGACAGCAGCGGGAGCCAATGGCTCCCTTGCTATTAATCTATCCAATCAGGACCCGAGACACCTCATTTTGTTGAGGGGTGTATTATACAATGGTGAGGATAGCAATGACGGGTGTATTATACAATGATGAGGATGATGATGATGGGTGTATTATATAATGATGAGAATGATGATGATGGGTGTATTATACAATGATGAGGATAGCAATGACGGGTGCATTATACAATGATATGTGTTTAAAGGAGTGAGGGAGTACCTCTGCGCTGCCACTTGATAAACAGGTTTTCCTTCTAATCGTGGACAAAATGTTTGATGAGTGTAGAAAGCTGCTGGCACTTCAATAGTTATCCAAGACTATTTAGGTATGATTGTGGAAAAGGTGTTTTGTGCCGCGCTATCTGTGTAGTACAATTGGTATTATGTGAATTAATTGTGATTGTGTTAGGTGCAATAGTGTCAGTGATGAATGAATTTACGATTAAAGCATTTCTTGTTCGTGCATGATTAAAATATAAAGCCGTGGTGGCTTACATACATATATACCAAACCAAAATTTTCAGGTAAGTATGTGACATATAAAGAAACAGTGATTAGCACTTAATGATTAATGATTGGTGACAGTTAAAGTAAAGTTGGCAGATGATGCCGGTGATGATACAGTTAATAAAATTATACAAATAATAGTCCATAAAAGTTCTGTCAGATGGGTGAATTTAAAAATCTCTTAAGGGTGATACATATTGGTGCGCTGGGTAATACATCTGCAGTGATTGTAGTTGTGACTGATCCTTAAGTATGTGCTAGTCCCTCACCTGAGGTGTGCTAGCAACCTTGCACATAAAGGTTTCTTTGTATGGGTGATTCCTTGTTCCTCCTATGGGGATCTCCACCTTTTCTGTGTGCTCTCAGCTATGTTGCTGGTGACTTTTTAAAACTAGTCATACGGACACCGTCCTACGCATTACATCACGCCTCACGTGACTTCATCCCCATTGATGAAGTCACGTGAGGCGTGATGTAACGCGTAGGGCGGCGACAGCAGAGGTGTTTGGAAGCTCAGACTGAATGCACACGAGCTTGGCGCTCGTAGGAGACATGCTCGTTCGTTTTACTTGTAAATGTGAGTGTTGATTTTAAAAGCTTGTTTAAAATAAATGTTTTAAACAAAACAATATCACACAAAGGAAAGTCCTCTCTCTTTTTGTACCCACCCGATCGGGAGGGTCTCTCTCCGTATGACTAGTTTTTAAAAGTCACCAGCAACATAGCTGACAGCACACAGAAAAGGTGGAGATCCCCACAGGAGGAACAAGGAATCACCCAGACAAAGAAACCTTTATGTGCAAGGTTGCTAGCGCACCTCAGGTGAGGGACGAGCACACACTTAAGGATCAGTCACAACTACGATCACAATAAATAATTTTATTAAGTGTATCATCACCGACATCATCTGCCAACTTTACTTTAAGTGTCAATAATCATTAAGTGCTAATCACTGTTTCTTTATATGTCACATACTTACCTGAAAATTTTGGTTTGGTATATATGTATGTAAGCCACCACGGCTTTATATTTTAATCATTAGAATGCACGAACAAGAAATGCTTTAATCATAAATTCATTCATCACTGACACTATTATACAATGATGATGAGGTGATGATGATGAGTGTATTATACAATGATGAGGATGATGATGATGGGTGTATTATACAATGATGAGGATAGCGATGATGGGTGTATTATACAATGATGAGGATGATGATTATATTATATAATTATGAGGATGATGATGATGATGGGTGTATTATACAATGATGAGGATGATGATGATGAGTGTATTATACAATGATGAGGATAGCGATGATGGGTGTATTATACAATTATGAGGATGATGAAGATGGATGTATTATACAACAATGAGGATATCGATGACGGGTGTATTAAACAATGATGAGGATGATGAGGGGTGTATTATACAATGATGAGGATAATGATGATGGGTGTATTATACAATAATGAGGATAATGATAATGGGTATATTATACAATGATGAGGATAATGATGATGGGTGTATTATACAATAATGAGGATAATGATAATGGGTGCATTATACAATGATGAGGATGATGATGACGATGATTGGTGTATTATACAATGACTGGAGCATTAGGGTGTCAGACAGTGTCAGGGAGTGTACCATTCACTGGTGCCACTTCAAGTCTCACTGGCTGCTTTGCAATACATGATCATGTATTATACAATGATGAGGATGATGATGATAGTTGTATTATATAATGATGAGGATGATGGGTGTATTATACAATGATGAGGATAGCAATGACGGGTGTGTTATACAATGATGATGAGATGATGATGATGAGTATATTATACAATGATGATGACGGGTGTATTATACAATGATGAGGATAGCAATGATGGGTGTATTATACAATGATGGTGAGGATGATGATGACGGGTGTATTATACAATGATGAGGATGATGATGATGGGGGTTTTATATAATGATGAGGATGATGATGGTGTATTATACAATGATGAGGATGATGATGGGTGTATTATACAATGATGAAGATGATGATGGGTGTATTATACAATGTTGAGGATGATGATGATGGGTATATCATATAATGATGAGGATGATGATGATGGGTCTATTATACAATGATGAGGATAGCTATGATGGGTGTATTATACAATTATGAGGAGGATGATGACGGGTGTATTATACAATGATTATGAGGATGATGATGGGTGTATTATACAATGTTGAGGATGATGATGATGGGTATATCATATAATGATGATGATCTATGATGATGATGATGACGGGTGTATATTATGGGGATAAGGATATTGATGATGGGTGTATAATATGGGGATGACAATGATGGGTATATTATTGATTTGTATTGTATTGATTTGTATTGTAATTGTACCTGCCCCCATGTTTTAAAGCGTTGCGCAAACTGGCGCTATATAAATCCTGTATAATAATAATAATATTATACAATGACTGGAGCATCAGGGTGTCAGACAGTGTCAGTGAGTGTGCCATTCACTGGTGCCACATTCTGTCTCACTGGCTGCTTTGCAATACATGATTTTGGGGATTTCATCCATACCATGTACTGATTACTTTACACTACATAATAGTCACAAATTGTGAGTACATCTGTCCTGTAGTGTATAAAGCTATACACCCACCTTCTTCCTTCCTGAATATAGAGACCTTTCTCCATCATCACTGACTGCAGATACAGTTGTTGTCATAAGTTTACATACCCTGGCAGAATTTATGATTTCTTGGCTATTTTTCAGAGAATATGAATGATAACACAAAAACATTTTTTTCACTCATTGTTAGTGTTTGACTGAAGCTATTTATTATCAATCAACTGTGTTTACTCTTTTTAAATCATAATGCTAACAAAAACTACCCAAATGACCCTGATCAAAAGCTTACATACCCTGGTGATTTTGGCCTGATAACATGCACACACGTTGACACAAAGGGGTTTGAATGGCTATTAAAGGTAACCATCCTCACCTGTGATCTGTTTGCTTGTAAGTTGTTTATGTGTGTAAAAGGTCAATGAGTTTATGGACTCCTGACAGACCCTTGCATCTTTTGTCCAGTGCTGCACTGACATTTCTGGATTCTGAGTCATGGGGAAAGCAAAATAATTGTCAAAGGATCTGCAGGAAAAGGTAGTTCAACTGTATAAAACAGGAAAGGGATATAAAAAGATATCCAAGGAATTGAGAATGCCAATCAGCAGCGTTCAAACTCTAAACAAGAAGTGGAAAATTAGGGGTTCTCTTGAAACCAAACCACAGTCAAGTAGACCAACTCAAAATATCAGCCACAACTGGGCTTTTTGTCAAGAGGAATGGGCAGCTTTACCATCTGAGAAAATAAAGAGCCTCATCCACAAATACCACAAAGGACTTCAAGCCAAAACATGTGGTGTGGCGTTTCAAGATGCACAATAAGGAGGCACTTGAAGAAAGATGGGCTGCATGGTCGAGTCACCAGAAGAAAGTCATTACTACGCAAATGCCACAAAGTATCCCTCTTACAATACGCCAAACAGCGCAGAGACAAGCCTCAATCCTTCTGGCACAAAGTCATTTGGAGTGATGAGACCAAAATTTAGCTTAATACTGTATATTTCCCCCTGTATCATCAATGACAGCTTGAATTCTTTTGTGGTATTTGTGGATGAGGCTCTTTATCTTTCCAGATGGTAAAGCTGCCCATTCCTCTTAACAAAAAGCCCAGTTGTGGCTGAAATTTTTAGTTGGTCTACTTGACCATGGTTTTATTTCAACAGAACTCCTCATTTTCCACTTCTTGATTACAGTTTGAACACTGCTGATTGGCATTCTCAATTGCTTGGATATCTTTTTATATCCCTTTCCTGTTTTGTACAATTCAACTACCTTTTCTCGCAGATCCTTTGACAATTATTTTGCTTTCCCCATGACTCAGTATCCAGAAACATCAGTGCAGCACTGGATAAAAGATCCAAAGGTCTGTCAGGAGTCGAGAAACTCATTGACCTTTTACACACACACACTAATTACAAGCAAGCAGATCACAGGTGAGGATGGTTACCTTAAATAGCCATTCAAACCCGTTTGTGTCAACTTGTGTGCATGTTATCAGGAAAAAATCACCAAGGTATTTAAACTTTCATCAGGGTCATTAGGGTAGTTTCTGTTGTCATTATGATTTAAAAAGAGTAAACACGGTTCATTGATAATAAATGGCTGCAGCCAAACACTAACCATGTGTGAAAGAAATGTTTTTGTGTTATTATTCATATTCTCTGAAAAATTGCCAAGAAATCATACATTCTGCCAGGGTATATAAACTTATGAGCACAACTGTATACATCATCTGTCATGTTACTGTATATATAGCTCTATACATGTCAGACATGACATCAACCATGAATCAGACAAAGACAGAAGTGCAGTGAATGATGGGTGTATTACAAGGATGAGGATGATGGCAGGTGTATTACAAAGATGAGGATGATGACGAGGATTACAAAGATGAGGATGGTGACGAGTGTATTACAAGGATGAGGATGATGATGGGTGTATTTTACAATGATGAGGATAGCGATGACAGGTGCATTATACAATGATGAGGATGATGATGATCATCCTCATCATCATCCTCATCATTGTATAATACGCCCGCCATCGCTATCCTCATCATTGTATTGCACACCCGTGATCATAATCCTCATCGTTGTATAATGCACCCATCATTTCTATCCTCATCATTGTATAATACACCCATCATGATGATGGCTGTATTATACAATGATGAGGATAGCGATGACGGGTGTATTATGCAATGATGTGGATGTTGATGATGGGTGTATTGTATAATGATGATGATGATGATGATGGGTGTATTATACAATGATGAGGATAGCGATGATGGGTGTATTATACAATGATAATGAGGTGATGATGACAAGTGTATTATACAATGATGAGGATGATGATGACGGGTGTATCATACAATGATGGTGAAGATGATGATGACGGGTGTATTATACAATGATGAGGATAGCGATGACGGGCATATTATACAATGATGAAGATGATGATGAGGGGTGTATTATATAATGATGAGGATGATGATGATGGGTGTATTATACAATGATGAGGATGATGATGGGTATATTATATAATGATGAGGATGACGATGATGGATGTATTATACAATGATGAGGATAGTGATGACGGGTGTATTATACAATTATGAGGATGATGATGATGGGTGTATTATACAATGATGAAGATGATGATGATGGTTGGATTATACAACAATGAGGATATTGATGACGGGTGTATTACACAATGATGAGGATGATGATTACTGATGTATTATACAATAATGAGGATGATGATGACAGGTGTATTATACAATGATGATGAGAATGGGTGTATTATACAATGATGAGGATGATGATGATGATGAAGGGTGTATTATATGGAGATGAGGGGTTTATTATACATTGATGAGGATGATGATGATGGGTGTATTATACAATAATGAGGATAATGATAATGGGTGTATTATACAATGATGAGGATGATGATAATGATGAAGGGTGTATTATATGGAGATGAGGATAGTGATGACGGGTGTATAATATGGGTCTAATGATGATGGGTGTATTATACAAAGATGAGGAGTATGATGATGATGATGACGGGTGTATAATATGGGGATAAGGATAGTGATGATGGGTGTATAATATGGGGATGACAATGATGGGTGTATTATGCAATGACTAGAGCATCAGGGTATCAGACAGTGTCAGTGAGTGTGCCATTCACTGGTGCCGCATCATGTCTCAATGGCTGCTTTGCAATACATGATTTTGGGGATTTCTTCAATGCCATGTACTGATTATGTTACACTACATAATAGTCACAAATTGTGAGTACATCTGTCCTGTAGTGTATACTGCTATATACACCCACCTTCTTCCTTCCTCAATATAGAGACCTTTCTCTATCATCACCGACTGCAGACATACAGTATCTCACAAAAGTGAGTACACCCCTCACATTTTTGTAAATATTTCATTATACCTTTTCATGTGACAACACTGAAGAAATGACACTTTGCTACAATGTAAAGTAGTGAGTGTACAGCTTGTATAACACTGTAAATTTGCTGTCCCCTCAAAATTACTCAACACAGAGCTGTTGTAGAAATTCAGGATGTGTATTATGTATTGTCACAGTGTCTCCCAGTGTTGGTTTACCGGTATTCGCTGTGTACAGCGAATATGGCTTTAACCGATACTGAGGAAAGGCCACATACAATGAAAATATTTGACGGCGGTTCGTCTAGCTAGACATGTCTTCTGTCCCCGGGGGACTAACTGCCATTATGTGGGCGCGGTGTCTTGCACGTAACGTGGAGTTTCTAGGTCTGGTCGCAAACGAGGTCGCTATTGGCGTGTCCCGCGGACGACCGGCCCTACTAGCCCGCCATCGCACGTTAATAGTTAACTACCTTCTAAAAGTAACATACACCGGAAAGGAGTCATAGCCAATTTCGGTATAAGCGACATGTGTCGCTTATGGCCATTTGGTTGTGACCCTCTGTGACACTGTTATGTATTATGTGTAGGACTTAAAGATGTTGTCGAGACACAACTCATTAAAACTCCCCTGTCGTTTAAATGTCACAATATGTTCGACATGTGAGTGATGAAATGTAACATCGTTTCACAGTAAAGAAGTCACAACAGTGTACTT
>BLSH010487107.1:9264-30000 GCA_018402905.1 Glandirana rugosa | reverse complement strand
GTGGGACGGGAGGCCGAAGAAGAGCAGCGGAAGGCGGCAGGAGGGGGGGATGTCCCCTCCCGCCCCCTGGGATAACGACCAAACCCCTGGATAGCCGACTGTCTGCTCTAAAAAATTATACCAGGATATAGCCTGCAGCGGCAGGCTATGTCCCGGTACAGCCGCTCAAAACCAGGCGGCGCCTATTTACGGCGCTGGTCGGGAAGTGGTTAATTAAAGCAGCTTTATTTTAATTTATACAGTATCTCACAAAAGTGAGTACACCCCTCACATTTTTGTAAATATTTTATTCTAATCTTTTCATGTGACAACACTGAAGAAATGACACTTTGCTACAATGTAAAGTAGTGAGTGTACAGCTTGTATAACAGTGCAAATTTGCTGTACCCTCAAAATAACTTAATACATAGCCATTAATGTCTAAATCGCCGGCAACAAAAGTGAGTCCACCCCTAAGTGAAAATATCCAAATTGGGCCCAATGTGTCAATATTTTGTGTGGCCACCATTATTTTCCAGCACTGCCTTAACCCTCTTGGGCATGGAGTTCACCAGAGCTTCACAGGTTGCCACCGGAGTCCTCTTCACTCTTCACTTCACCTTGCACTCCTCCACCTTCCATTTCAGGATGCCCCACAGATACTCAATAGGGTTTAGGTCTGGAGACATGCTTGCCCAGTCCATCACCTTTACCCTCAGCTTCTTTAGCAAGGCAGTGGTTGTCTTGGAGGTGTGTTTGGGGTCGTTATATTGGAATACTGCCCTGCAGCCCAGTCTCCGAGAGGTGGGGATCATGCTGTGCTTCAGTATGTCACAGTACATGTTGGCATTCATGGTTCCCTCAATGAACTGTGGCTCCCCAGTGCCAGCAGCACTCATGCAGCCCCAGACTATGACACTCCCACCACCATGCTTGACCATAGGCAAGACACACTTGTCTTGGTACTCCTCGCCTGGTTGCTGCCACACAGGCTTGACACCATCTGAACTAAATACGTTTATCTTGGTCTTATCAGACCACAGGATATGGTTCCAGTAATCCATGTCCTTAGTCTGCTTGTATTCAGCAAACTGTTTGCGGGCTTTCTTGTGCATCGTCTTTAGAAGAGGCTTCCTTCTGGGATGACAGCCATGCAGACAAATTTGATTCAGTGTGCGGTGTATGGTCTGAGCACTGACAGGCTGACCCCCCACCCCTTCAACCTTTGCAGCAATGCTGGCAGCACTCATACATCTATTTCCCAAAGACAACCTCTGGATATGACGCTGAGCACACGCACTCAGCTTCTATGGTCAACCATGGCGTGGCCTGTTCTGAGTGGAACCTGTCCTGTTAAACCACTGTATTGTCTTGGCCACCATGCTGCAGCTTAGTTTCAGGGTCTTGGCAAACTTTTTATAGCCTAGGTCATCTTTATGTAGAGCAACAATTCTTTTTTTCAGATCCTCAGAGAGTTCTTTGCCACAAGGTGCCATGTTGAACTTCCAGTGACCAGTATGAGAGAGTGAGAGTGATAACACCAAATTTAACACACCTGTTCTCCATTCACACCTAATACCTTGTAACACTAATGAGTCACTTGACACCGGGGAGGGAAAATGGCTAATTGGGCCCAATTAGGACATTTTCACTTACGGGTGTACTCACTTTTGTTGCCAGCGGTTTAGCCATTAATGGCTGTGTGTTGAGTTATTTTGAGGGGACAGCAAATGTACACTGTTGTACAAGCTGTACACTCACTACTTTACATTGTAGCAAAGTGTCATTTCTTCATTGTTGTCACATGAAAAGTAGAATAAAATATTTACAAAAATGTGAGGGGTGTACTCACTATTGTGAGATACTGTACATCATCTGTCCTGTTACTGTATATATAGCTGTATACATATCAGGAACCATGAATCAGACAAAGACAGAAGTGTAGTAAAATCACACTCTTTAATAAAAAGGTAACATGTTATAAACAGAGTAAATGTGGTCAAATCATAGCCAGGGTTCGGTAACCAGAGTAGATAGTCAGAGCAAGCCAGTGAAACCGGAGTCCAGAGATCAGCGAGGTCAAACAAATGGAATGCAGGGTCAGGAGCCAGGAGGAGAGTCAGCCAAGCGGGGTCTTGAATCCAGGAACCAGAAAGGAACGTCAAGCAGTCAAAGTCTTTCACAGGAACACACAGCAGAGATTTCTCCAGAAATGTTGACCAAGGTGAAGTCATCTGCAATTTTATCCAGGTAGTTTACATAGCAGCAGAGCTGGCTTAAAGTAGTAGTAAACCCTCCTATCATTTTCAGCCAAGGAAGCTGCCATCTTGGCCTCTGTTTAATCTACAACGGCCATGATGCTGCACATGTGATCAGCTATGACACCAACCATTGGATGGTTTGACAGTTTGGTTTAGAGCACAACCAATGGTAGTGTTACATTTCCGGCACATGCCGGAAATGAGACTGGTTTTTAACCTGTTAAATGCATGGGTTTACTACCACTTTAATGAGGCAGGATATGGTCATCAGGTGAGACAGAGTGGAAGCTGAGATTGAGAATTAACCCTCAACAGAGCAGCTAGTTCTGAGAAGGGAAAGCTGAGCCCAACCCTGACATTTCCCCCTCCTCAATGACCCCCCTCAGGGGCCACCAGGTTTGAGGGGAAAACATCTATGGAAATCAGGGAGGGGGACAGGGACATGTACGTCTGAGGAGGAGACACAAGAACGCTCTTCTGGACTGTACCCTTTCCAATGAACCAGGTACTGTATGCACCCACGGAACCTACGGGAGTCAATTAAGATTGTATTTCATACTCTTCTTGTTTTTTAACCTGAACAGGAGGAAGATGTGGTACTGAGGTGATGAAGCGGTTGCATACCAAAGGTTTTAACAGGGAGACATAGAATACATTAGAAATTTGCATATTAGAAGGCAGGTCTAAAGCTAAGCCACTGGGTTGATCTTGCGGAGAATACGCCCCGCAGTCAGGCCCAGACGGGAACGGGCAATACAATCAAAGAAGACGCAAAGACAGAGAGGATGTAGAGGGGGAGAAGGACCAAAAAGTCAAAGACCCCACTAGGTAATGGTATCTATAACCTTAGTGGTACGCTACTAATGGAAGATGAGATGCTGTTCCTAGATAAAGGTCTTATGTTTGCCCCCTTCTGGAATAGTAATAAATTTCAAGACGTATATTAATGTACAGAAATTTATTAGGGGGTTAAATATTAAAAGATATACACCCCGTCAGATAACAAATATTTCAATCTCAGGAATTAATCTATATTTAATCCCCCTTCCAGTGATAACAGGCATTTAGAGGTCCTTAAAAACATGGTCTGTAGGGATTTGGAGGCCTTGAAAATAAAAAGGATTCCGGACATAACAGGAGAGTGATCACTACTGTAGAAAAAAAAAGGAAGGATAGTGGCAGAGAAACCTACCAGTTATTGGGTGGTGATCCTATGTTTAAACTTAAAAAGGAACTACATAGTTTACTGGAAAGGGGTAACAGTAGGGGTATTTTAAATTCCAAGGAAGCTTCCTATCTAGATCCTCTTTTCTGTAGGACCCCCATTATGTACTTTCTGCCGAAGGTGCACAAGATTATTAAACAGCCCCCTGGTTGTCCCATTGTTAATGGGATCAACTCTGTCACCTCAAGGCTGGGGCAGTATATTGATTATTTTCTCCTGATTTTGGTAGTTGAAATGGAGGCCTACCTTAAGGACACCGAATATGTCATTCAAATTTTGGATACACTTACCAGTACTTCTTCTAACTTCTTGGTGACGCAGACGTGGGGTCCTTATATACTATCATTGGCCATGATGATGCTTTGGATCAGTTACATAGTTACATAGGTTACATAGGTTCAAAAAAGGCACAAGTCCACCTAGTTTAACTAAAAAAAAAAATTATATATAACCAAACAATCCCGTATACAATCCTTCACCCACAGTTGATCCAGAGGAAGGCAGTTGAATAGGCTTTGAATAAATCTGACTTATCTAGGAAATATAAGAAATTCCATTTAAGTTGTCTGAAATTTTGTCTGATGAACAACTACTTCTGGTATGATTGTCAATACTTCCTGCAGACCAGGGTGTGGCGATGGGCGCTTGATTCGCTCCCAATGTGGCCAACCTTTTCATGGCCCACTGGGAGGATGAGGCAGGCTTCGGGAATTGCACACCCCAATTGGTCTGTTACAGGAGGTATATTGATGATTTGATCCTGATCTGGGAGGGTGACAGAGCCAGCCTAGATCAGTTTACTAGCAGATTAGATCATAATACAAAAAATATTAAGCTCACCTGGAACATTGATACACAACAGATGACCTTCCTTGACCTAGAGATTTTTAAAAAGAAAACCGTTTTCACACAAAGAATCGTTTTAAGCCCACTGATAGGAATGCATATATTCCTTTGAATGCAATACACCTAGAGGACAGTTTGTAAGGCTCCAACAAAAATTGTACATTGGAGGAAGACTATCTGTCCCAATCCCAGGTATTAGTCAATAGGTTCATCCAGAAAGGATATGGAAAGGAAGCTATAGAGGAGGAGATTTTGAAAGTTAAATCTCTGGATAGGGATCAGATGATTGCTGACTCTGGAAAGTGCAGCAATATTCCCAATAGTGAGTACCAGATGGTGCTCGACTATAATGTGCAGCCTAAAAGATTTGGAAGGATAGTGAGGAGATATTGGGCAATACTAAAATCGGACCAAGTTCTAGGACCAGTGTTGCCCAATTTCCCCCAGTTCATCTATCGTAAGGCCCCCTCACTTCAGGACAATTTGGCCCTGAATGTTATAAATCTGTCTAAAAACACAGACAGCAAGCTCTTTTCCTTTTTATCAAGCTTCTATGCATGTGGCAGATGCGCAGCCTGTAAAAGTTGCAAAACCAACATGAAAAACTCAGAGTTTCAGTCGTCAGTAACACAACAACAGCATTGAATAAAAGATCTTACTGCATGTGATATGGTAGGTGTGGTCTTTATGTTGGAGCGTGAATGCGGCCTCCAATATATAGGAAGGACATCTTGAGTGCTACATGTGCATGTCGGAGAACATATTAACAATATAAAAAAGGGCATGAAAATGCACAGTGTATACTGACACTTTAGAATGTGCCATCAATGTAATCCCAGGGGTTTAAAAATTTGGGGAATTGAATAAGTTCCGCAGAGAGTAATTTTGGATATATGAGACTCCTGCTGCCTTAAATGTCAAGTTTGATGTAAATTGTTTTTATATCTGATAGATAAATTGTTTATAAATTTTTATTGTTTTATATCCTATTTGGTTTATGTAGGAGACTCAGCACTCAATATTGGGTTGTAAAAGATGGCTGTGTGGTGACGTCATGCAATTTTATATTTTTATTTCTTATGATGAATTGACTTTTACTAGTTACATAATGTGGTGGGGAGTGCCTCTTTAAACCGCTTAAGGGAAGTTATAATGGGCGCGGATGATTTTCGTCCATTTTCCCGGCTTTATATAAAAAGATCCCAGATGTTGAAAACACTCCCAGATACTGAAGGCATGTTGGTTATATATAAGCATTTCTGTTCATAAAGAATATTTTTTATAACACTTTTAGTTACGCAGTTATTTGCGGTCTTATGGTCTATTTGGAGGCCATTCTTCCATTGCGGCTGCGCCGCTTAGGTGTGGGACACGAAGCGTTGTTAGGCTGGTTGCTGGGCTTTTCTTTTTAAGAGCGGGATGTCTGTGTACCTCCATCCCCGCTGAATAAGTCCACGCACATTACAGGATGTAACATGTACGGGGGAGGAGCTACGTATCACACTACCTGCGGCCATCTTAGCTGTGTTTAGAATGCTGATTTCACACTGACAGGCTAATTTGCTGGCACTTGGCAGAAGTACTGCTTTTGTAAGTGTTTTTAACCCTGCTACTTCAATAAATTGTTGGTATAAATAGAGAGCACTAGATCTCTTTCCATTTCTTCTTACATATTACGGAGCCCTAGTACATTTTAACTTTGGAGCATATGAAGTCTGTATTATTTGGATGGACAAATGCTTTGTGACCCCTGTGGGTCAAATGTATGAGGTGAGAGGCTAGTACTGCCTGTGGTGGATGGGCTATGATCACCCCTTGCGCTGTCCGTTTAATGTTTACTAGGCAAAACCTTATACCATGGAGGTTGTCTGTCTGCTTCAAAGGATTCTGTTATGGACTTATTTTTTTTTCTTTCAATAATTTTTATTAAAGGTTTACAAGAGAGTACAAAAAGACAATACAAAAGGGTATGTCCGTTAATAGTACAAAATGTGAGTATACAACTGTAGCCAAAAATACACTAGTCTTATGAATAACCTGTACATAGGAAAATAGTGAGTAGTTATCTGCTTCCCCGGAGAGGGGCGTCCCAGGGGCACCAAAGGGGGGCAGGGTCCCAGCACCCCTAAAGGGTTCACACTGTGCCAGGGCACTACCCCCCCAAGGATTACAGACTCTCCCGTCCCCTAAAAGGAAGGAGCAAAAAAAGACCTTATAACGGAGCCCGTGCGTCCCTGCTGCGCCTCGAACTAGAGGCCGCCCCAGGGAGGCCCGAGGTCCCTTTATTCTATGAGAAACAACGGTCTAACAACCCTGATTTCCAAGGTTGTGTAGATGATTCTTTAGAAGAGTTTAATAAACATGAGACTTAAGGGCTCACATACTAATACAAGATAAGGACATGGTTGGGCTGTAGCCCAAAGAGTTTGAGAAAAGATGAGGAGATGAGGAAAGAAAGAAAGTGCAAGGGGGGGAGCATAAGGGGTGAGGGAAGGGCTAAGGGGTAAGGGAGCCAAACAGCAGTTGTGGTTCGTGAGGACTCTCATTGTGGGGTCCAGGAGATTCCCATATAGTGGGCTCAAGGTTCCCAGATGGTTTCAAACCTTGTTACTGTATCTGAAATGTGGCTAGACAATTTTTCTTGGGACATAATCCATGAGATCTTCCGTTTGGCTAACACAAAGAAAACTGTGGGTTGTGTCCATGCTTTGGCTATGGTAAGCTTTGCCCCAAGGAAAATGAAGTGGATCAGTCTGCGGTTAGGTTAAGGCATCTTGGGGAGATCTGAGTTTAGAAGGGCTATGGCTGGAGATCTAGGGAGCTGATGGCCTGTGACCCTGAGTATCAGAGAGAACATTTTGTTCCAGAATTTCCTTATTCTAGCACACTCCCACCAAATATGTGCCGTGGTGCCCTGTAGCTGGTATTCTCTAAAGCATTGCGAGTTGGCTAGGGGAAAGATGGCTGCGAGTCTAGTGGGAACCATGTACAATCTAGTCAGGACCTTGAGGCTAGCTTCTATTAGGGAGGTTATAGTGAGAGAAGTTCTTCAGACAGCCGCACTCCAAAATATTACCGTTTATTGATAAAATCAAATGCAATACAGACAGAGCATATTGGGGGACAAACCCCAGGTACAAATTCTGACGCGTTTCACGTCTATATCTGACGCTTACTCATAGCTAAAATCTATTAGGGAGGTGTTGATAATGCCTTTAAAAGCTCTAACATTAGCTGTATACCATTTGTTAATTGGCCACTGGAGTTGTAGATCGTTCTCCCAAGCTAGCATGTGGGGTAATTTATTAGAACTATGGGCCAAAGCGAGGTAGATGATGGAGATACCACCCTTCTGATCCACTACCTCAGTACACCATTGCTCATATGGTGTAAGTAGAGGTGGGGTTGGTTTGCTTTTCCAGATGGTCTAGAGAAAATGTTGGATTTGGTGTAAATGGAAACGCTCAGAGTTTGGTAGATCAAGCTTGCTTATGCAGTAGCCCAGAGAGAGAGGGCCTGTGGGGGAGAGGAAGTGTCCAATCCGGTATAGCCCCTTGTCTAGCTACCATTGAAAGGCTTTGATATCTAGCCCAGGGGGGAAGTGCGGGTTATGGAAGATATGCGAAAGGGGGCGAGTTTCCGACACTAGTGAAGAGGATAATCTCATACTATCCCAGAGAGACAACGATTGTGAAAGGGTGGGGGAGAGGATAGCCGGGCGCTCTTTGGGGGGGGTCCATAACAGATAATCTGGAGTGTATGAGGGTGACGCCAGTCTTTCTATGTTGACCCAGTCCGGTTTTGTGTAGTTGAGCTAGTCTAGCGGCTTGGTCTGTTATGGACTTATTTTTATGCTCATGTTATTTATACTGATAAAAAAACATTCATTTGCGCTGCACATTTTGTCTTTATAGGAGAATACGGAAATGTCCAATAAACCGTGGTGCCAGCTTCAGTGAGGGAACGCGAAGTCGGAGGTTGTGTGAAGACAGTCAGACCCTCTCCCCAACTTGGTAAGAAGGCGCAGTTAGGCGTCTGTGGTCAGCATGGTGTCTGTACCTATCATTGGCATGTCTCAAAGACTCCTGGACCTGTACCCAAGTGGAACTAAGACCTCAGAGATGCTCCTCCAATGCAGGAATGCTCTGAGGAACAAATGAGTCAGGCAACATGGCTGGTTGGAAACCATAATTCACCAAAAATGGAGACAATCGGGAAGCGGTATTGACGCCACTATTGTGAACTACAAAGCTCGGAGCCAAATGTACAGGAGGCTTCCGCAAGCGCTCCTTAAAGGAAGGTCTCTCTCAGAATCTGGAGTCAATGAGGATGGCAAACGTGATCAGCCTCTCCAGCTCAGTGGGTATGTCTCAGGCTGCTGTCTCATCTTTGATGTTATCCTTGAGACCGTGAGAAAAAGCAGCCACAAGAGCCTCATTGTTCCAAGCAACCTCTACTGCCAGAGTATGGAATTCAATGGCATAATCGGCAACTGTTCTCATACCCTGCTTGATGGACATAAGGCTTTTGGCAGTGGACCATGCGGGAATGTCAAATACCCCTTTAAAGGAGGCCACAAACTCTGGGTAACTCTGGACAACAGATTTTTGCGTCTCCCATAGAGGGTTTGCATAGGCCAAGGCTCTGTCAGAAAGCAAAGAAATCACGAAGCCTACATGCTGTATAACCTGATCTGTAATGCTGAGCTATATACTCTGATCTGAAATGCTGAGTTATATACCCTGATCTGTGAGGCTGGGCTGTATACCCTGATCTGTACTGCTGAGCTGTATACCCTGATCTGTGAGGCTGAGCTGTATACCCTGATCTGTGAGGCTGAGCTATATACTCTGTCCTGTGATGCTGGGGCTGTATACTCCTGTCCTGTGATTCTGGGGCTGTATACTCTGCCCTGTAATGCTGAGCTGTATACTCCTAACACTATGGGTGGAAGCCAGTGGAATACAGGGGACTTATGTGAAGTGGGAGGGGTCAAAAAGGAAGGGCGGGATCTGACACCTCCATCCTAAAACTTCACCAACCACCACTGATAACCACACTAAAACACATGCATTTATGCACACTGCATTATGGTGTGAATGGTTCCTTAGGGTATAAGGGAGGGATGCAACAGGTGGTAGAGCTTACAAACTATTAGGCCTCATGTACACTGGACATTATAAAAATGCCAGTAGCGTTAGCTGTAGAAAGCTGTGGCCGTAGAATGAATTTTTCAGCATTTTTGCTGTAACGTTTTTTTAGCAAAACTATACTCCCGCAAAAGCATATGGCTCAAAAGTGATGATAAACGCTGAATAGCTGCATTTTCAGAGTTCTTTTTTTAGCATTTTTAGACGTTTTATCAGAGTTAGAGCATTTTTACAGCTGAAAAGTGCTGATAACAGTCTATGTGCGTATGGACTAATAGGATAACATGCTGGGGACTTTACTGGCTGCAGAAAAAAATGTCTGAAGCCAAAAAAACAGCAGCTGTAAAAACATCCAGTGTGCATGAGGCCTTAGGATACAAGGGAATAAACAAACAATTAGGGTATAAGGTGAGGTATTTAGACTGTAGTAGGGATTCTAGTCCATTAGGTTATAGGGCATAATTTAGATGGTGGAAAATCATACAAGCTATTAGTGTATACAAAGGGTTACAGAAGTTGAATGAGTTTGCAAACTATTAGGATAAAAGGGAGTACACAACCAATTATCTTAAGATAAGGGATTTAGAAGGTGCTAGAGCAAATAGTCCATTAACTCACTGTATAAGGCAAGATACAGAAATTGAAAAATCATACAATCTATTAGGGTATAATAGGATACAAAAGATAGTGAGAAGTGCTTACAATTGTAGGGTTGTTGTGGTGTAGGGAGGACATAGTCTATTCGAATGTAAGTCTATTTGAATGTAAGAAATGGATACAAGAGGTGGGAGAGCTTCCAATCTATTACAGTATAAGAAAGAAACAAAGAAAATGGAACAGCTTTCAATCTATTATCTTATATGGAAGGTTATATATGTAGAACATCCTACGGTCTATTAGAGTATAGTAGAGGGATAATAAATGGGAAAAAGCTTACAGTCTATTAGGGTATAATGGAGGAAACAGATGGTGGAAAAGCCTACAGCCGTTTATTATTATTTCAGGTGCTTATATAGTGCATTCAATTTACACAGTACTTTACTTCTACTGTATATTATACATTCACATCACCTACCCTCAAGGAGCTTACAATCTAAGGTCCCTAACTCACATTCATACATACGCATTTAGGATTTAAGGGAGGGGCTCAAAAAGTAGGAGATTTTATATTTTATAGTGGGTCCACCCCTCACATTTTTGTAAGTATTTTATTATATCTTTTCATGTGACAAGACTGAAGAAATGACACTTTGCTACAAAGTAAAGTAGTGAGTGTACAGCTTGTATAACAGTTTTGGGTCCAAATTGGGCCCAAAGTGTTAATATATTGTGTGGCCACAATTATTTTCCAGCACTGCCTTAACCCTCTTGGACATGGAGTTCACCAGAGCTTCACAGGTTGCTGCTGGTGACCTCTTCCACTCCTCCATGACAACATCACAAAACTGGTGGATGTTAGAGACCTTGCGCTCCTCCACCTTTCATTTGAGGATGTCCCACAGATGCTCAATAGGGTTTAGGTGTGGAGACTTGCTTGGCCAGTCCATCACCTTTACCCTCAGCTTCTTAGCAATCATGCTCTGCTATAGTATGTCACAGTACATGTTGGCATTCATGGTTCTTTCAATGAGCTGTAGCTCCCCAGTGCCGGCAGCACTCATGCAGCCCCAGATCATGACACTCCCACCACATGCTTTACTGTAGGCAAGAAACACTTGTCTTTGTACTCCTCAGCTAGTTGCTGCCACACATGCTTGACACCATCTGAACCAAATAAGTTAAACTTAGTCTCATCAGACCACAGGGCATGGTTCCAGTAATCAATGTCCTTATTCTGCTTGTCTTCAACAAACTGCTTGCAGGCTTTCTTGTGCATCATCTATAAAAGAGGCTTCCTTCTGGAATGACAGCCATGCAGCCCAATTTGATGCAGTGTGCGGCGTATGATCTGAGCACTGACAGGCTGACCCCCCAGCCCTTCAAACTCTACAGCAATGCTGGCAGCATTCATATGTCTATTTCCCAAAGACAACCTCTGCATATGAAGCTGAGCACGTGCACTCAACTTCTTTGGTTGACCATGGCGAGGCCTGTTCAGAGTGGAACATGTCCTGTTAAACTGCTGTATGGTCTTGGCCCCCGTGCTGCAGCTCAGTTTCAGGGTCTTGGCAAACTTCTTATAGCCTAGGCCATCTTTATGTAGAGCAACAATTCTTTTTTTCAGATCCTCAGAGAGTTCTTTGCCATGAGGTGCCATGTTGAACTTCCAGTGACCAGTATGAGAGAGTGATAACACCAAATTTAACACACCTGCTCCCCATTCACACCTAATACCTTGTAACCCTAACGAGTCACATGACACCAGGGAGGGAAAATGGCTAATTGGGCCCAATTTGGACATTTTCACTTAGGGATGTACTCACTGTTGCCAGTGGTTTAGACATTAATGGCTGCGTATTGAGTTATTTTGAGGGGACAGCAAATTTACACTGTTATACAAGCTGTACACTCACTACTTTACATTGTAGCAAAATGTAATTTCTTCAGTGCTGTCACATGAAAAGATATAATAAAATATTTACAAACATGTGAGGGGTGTACTCACTTTTGTGAGATACTGTATATAGGAGATGGAAAAACTATTGTCAATCAAGATGCAAGCGAGTGATACAGAAGGAGATATCTTTTACAATCCATAGAGAATGCCACAGTAAAATTGAAGAATACCTCTTAAAGATGAAAACAGGTCTTCTTCTGTTTTGGAATTACTGGAATAGATGAGAAGTGTGCGGCATGTGTACAATGAAGGTGGCTCAGAAAAGGGGTCCAAAGCTGTTGATCTGTCTGGGGTCATGGTGGGTCCTAATCCAACATATGCCTAAAATTAACTCTTGGTACTTAACCCCACCAAACTAATTCTTATAATTTTTAAAACCCTAAAAGAATCACAGCTAGTTTGTTAGAAGTGCCTGTATCATAATCAGTTGTCATGTTTTTCTTCTGTTCATGAGAGCGGAGGTGACTCCAGACGAGCAGCCGAGGGCCTCCAATCCCTCCCCCTCTCATGAACCATACCATTAGATACAGCTGTGCTGGGCATGGATGGAGAATTGTACCCTGTGACAGAAGATCTGGACTGAGAGGTAGGGGCACTGAGCTGTACAAGCAAGAGGAACCATAACCTGTTTTGCCATTACAGCATCACTGCCACTACCTCCACATCTTCTGATCTAAGTCCTTGTAGAAACTAGGGATGGGCCAAACACCCCCTTTCAGTTCGCACCAGAACATGCGAGCAGACAAAAATTGTGTCCGAACATTCGAACACCGTTCAAGTCTATGGGACCCAAACATGAAAAATCAAAAGTGCTAATTTTAAAGGCTTATATGCAAGTTATTGCCATAAAAAGTGTATGGGGACCTGGGTCCTGCCCTAGAGGATATGTATCAATGTAAAAAAAGTTTTTAAATCAATTGTTTTTTCAGGAACAGTGATTTTAATAATGCTTAAAGTGAAATAAAAATGAAATATTCCTTTAAATAATGTGCCTGGGGGTTCCCCCCAGGCCTGTAAAAGGGCACACCTGTGTGATGTTTAGAACAGTGCCTCTGCAAAATGACATTTGTAAAGGAAAAATTGTCAAAAAAGCGCCCCCCCTCCTAAACCATACCAGGCTACATGCCCTCAACATGGGGAGTATGGGTGCTTTGGGGCAGGGGGGCTCTATGTCCCCCACCCCAAAGCACCTTGTTCTCATGTTGATGGGGAAAAGAGCCTCTTCCCCACAACCCTGGACTGTGGTCGTGGGACTCTGTGGGCGGGAGGCTTAATGGAATCTGGAAGCCCCCTTTAATAAGGGGGCCACCAGATCCCGGCCCCCCCATGTGAATTAGTATCGGGTACATCATACCCCTACTAATTCACAAAAAGTGTCAAAAAAGAAAAAAACACAGGAAACAATTAGGGATAAATCCTTTTTTAAAACAGAAAAAAACAAATGTCCCCCTTTGTAATCCATTGTCAAACACGGCGCGCGACAGACTCAGGAAAAAATTAAAAGCTGCAACAGCTCCTGCTACATGGGAGGTCTCCCGCCTCTCAGTTTGTTTTGACAGTTTATTTATAGTGAAGGGTGGGGCCACCCGGTGACATAATTGAGTCACCCGCCCCTCTGATGTCACATGTCAGAAGGGGCGGGTCACCCGTACATCACTGGGTGGCCCCGCCCTTCACTATAAATAAACTCTCAAAACAAACCGAGCATGGACAGCGGCAGCCCTCAAATGGAGCAGGAGCTGTGTGTCTGCACACTATGCATTATGGGGCGTTCGGCTGTGCCGAAATCGCACCAAACACCCCATAATGTTCTAAATTCAGGGATACAGCGGACAACGGAAGTTTGGCCCGAACGTATGCTCGGGCCGAACCGTTTGCCTATCCTTAGTAGAAACCTGAGGAAGACTAAAACTGGAGGAAATGCATAGGCCCCGCTGAATTTTCAATGACCACTCAGGGCATCTGTCCCGAAGGCCTAGAGATACAGGTCTCTTCTTGTGCATGCTGTTGCATTGGGAGAAGAACAGATTGACTTCTGGACTTACTCCCAGGGACAGAAACTAACTAAAAATCTCCACATGGAGAGACCATTTGTTGTTGTCCAATTGGACTCTGGAAAGAAAATCCACTTGAATATTCTGGACCCTGGGAATATACTCTGTTGATATATTGGCTAGATTCTGCTGGGCCCAAGACATAATTGGCTCCACCTCTCCTAATAAGGAAAGACTGTGAGTCCCCCCTTGTCTCTTTGTAGGAGACCGCAGTGGTGTTGTCCAGCCTTAAGAGCACTGACTCTTCATTCTTCAGATGGTGGGAGGCATGTAGGGTGCAGAAGGCTTCCCAAAGCTCCAGAATGTTTTACACAATCATGTGAGAGTGAAAACTCAACCTGCCTTGAGCTATCTCCAAGCGGCAGTGAACCCCCCATCCTGTGTTGCTGGCATCCGGTGTGATTGTGATCCAGGAAATGGGATCAATGGAATGGCAATTGAGTAAGTTATTCCATTGTAGCCACCAGTAAAGACTGTCTCTCATGACTGAGGTACTGTAGACGACCTGATTTCTGCTTCCTGACTCCCACTACTGGAAGGGCCATCCTCCAGAGCCCCCACTAGACCATCAGAGCCATAGACACCATAGTGCCAATAATTTTAGACACTGAGAGGCTTGTAGTTGGGAAGAAGACAGGTCCAGGAGTACTCACCAGGATATTTTCTAGAAGCAAAGCAATGGTGCTCTTGACTGTATTGAGCTGAGCCCGAGGTACACAAGAGACTGAGTGGGCTTCAGGTGGATCTTTTCTAGATCCAGCAGCCTGACAAATTCAAGGAGCGTTCATATGGCCTGAGCTCTGTGCTCCAGCAGCTGTCCTCTGTCTTGGGACAGTAGGAGAAGGTCATCCAAGTAATGATGCAGGCGGATGGCCCTTGTTCTAATTAAGGCTATACGGGCCAATAAGACTTTGAAAACACGCAAGGCGATGTTGAAACCCCAAATGGTAAACAAATGAGCTGGAGATGGTCTTGACCTACAGCAAGGCAAAGGAACTTGCTTAAGTCTTCTGCAATGGACACATGAAAGTATAGATCTTTTAGGTCTATGGAAATGAGCCAGCCGCCTGGCTGAACTACCTGTTGAATCATAGCCAATTTCTCGATCTTGAACTTTTCTTTTTTAATTATTTTGTTTAGGTGCGTGAGGTCTATGACTGGCCTCCAAGAGGTGTTCTTCTTCAGGACCATAAAGAGGGGTGAATACATGCCCTGGAATTTCTTGCACTCTGGAACTGGCACAGCCATGCCTTGCACCATCAAAGGTTGTAAGATAAAAGTATTTGCTTCTTTTCCTTGGAATGAGGCAAATTAGTGGGAACGAAGCTTAGATGAGGAAGACTTCTAAAAGACCATGCGTGTCCTGAACAGACCATTTTGACAGTCCAAAAGTCCAGGATTGAGGGCACCCAGACACTCTGAAAGTAGAGCAGATGATCCTCCACCTGGCATCTGAGAAAGACTTAGTAGCCTCCTGACTACCCTGGGTCAAAATTTTAGCAGACTTCTGAAGGGATGACTGACCTATTTTCCAGCTCTTTCTAAAATCCTGACCTGGTCTGTAAAATACTGCATCCCCTACACATTCTGAACTTCTAGACCATGTCCTCTTCTGGCCTAGCAGGCGCCGCCTGAGGCAAAACCCCAACTTTCCACCAAGGCTCGGGCTATGGCACTATCAAGCTTGTTGCCAAAAAGTGAAGCTTCCTTTAAAAGGGATCTTACACCATGTCTGTTTGGAGGCGGGATCAGCAAGCCAAGGCTGCAGCCCTAACATTCTCTTTGCCGTAACTGGCGAGAGGATGACCTGCGCCACCAAGCAAATTATGTTAATTGAAGTCTCATCATGGAAAACCGACGCCAGCTTCAGTTTCTGAGCTACTGATTTTCTGGCCACTTCATATCCATATCAATTTGTCTGTCAAGGGTGACCTTAAAAGACAGTGCATCTTCTAAAGGAAGAGTGACATACCTTGCTAGCCTCATCAAGGCCTCAACAACTAGAGAGGCAGCCTTTAGATGTTTCACATCTTTATCTTTGAATCAATAGAGCTTGTCCATCTTGCTCAGAAAGAAAGGTCTTTCTCATGACCTTTTTCCACTTATCCAAAATTATGTCCCTTAGTTCTGTTAGAAACTGGAAATTAGAACGCTTTCTCTTGAGGTGCTGAAAGAACTGCCTTTGCTTTGCTGGAGACTCTACAGGCTGTATCCATTTTAATGTCCACTTAATTGCCTTGACCAAAGGTGTCAATAGGGCAAAGTGGAAGCCCATGGAAAATCTCATCTCCCTCTGCCTTACTGAAATCTTCATAGATGGATGGCTTGGTTGGGATGGCTACAGCTCTTCCTGGACATCCTTAGCAGAAGAGCACGCCATTATGGCTGCCAGACTTTTTTTATTTTTAAAGTGAACTTATTCTTTAAGCTGCAGTTCACTCCTGTCTATCTAGTCCAACAAGAGAGTGTGTGTGTGTGTGTGTGTGTTTGACTACTGTTTTCCTTATCCCTGTACATTGTGTTTTCTAAGAAACCCATCTAAAAGTTTTTTCAACTTATCAAGACTTCCCGCTGACACCACTAACTGCGTAAGGGAGTTCCTCATCCTTACCACCATAACAGTATAGAACCTCTGACGTAGTTTGAGATTTAACTGTTTCTCATCCAACATTGTATGACCGTGTGGCGATTTTAGAGACCTAAGATTGAAAAGTTTCCTTCCAATGCTAGACTCTTGATTTAAAGATTTGCATATTGCTATCATGTCCTCTCCTAAATGTTACTTCTCTGGGGAAAATAAGTTTAATGTTTGTAGTCATTTCTCATAAGTGAGGTCCTCCAGACCCTTATAGCTTTGTTGCCATTCTCTGGACTCTCTCTGGTTCAGGAAAATTCCTCCTAAGGATTGGTGACCAGAATTCAATAGCATATTCAAGATGCAGCCAAAGCAGAGTTTTGTAAAATGGTAGGATTATAATTTTATAACTTGAGTAAATACCCTTTTAAATGCATGCTAATAATCCACTGAAACTCTAAAGTGCATGTGCCAAACATTAACCTCCCTCATGGTGAACAGTAAAATTAGAAACATTTAAAAAGTCAAACAATAATATGACAAGCGTGTAGCCAGTGAAAGTCTGTGACACACTCAAAGTTCATTGATTTCCTCAAATAAATCCATTAAGTTATGCAAAGTATGTTTACTCCACTGGCCTTGCTTGCTTCCACTTGTTATTGCATAATTTTGCAGAGTTTGTCATCTACTAGGACTACGACAAGCTCCTTTTCCATCCTCAATTCCCCTAGAGGTTTTCCCACTAGCATGTGATTTGCATGCATTTTTTAAATCCAAAGAGCATTACATTTTCCTACACTGAACCTCATCTGCCATCTATTTTAAGTAGGCTTTCCTATAAATTTGCTATTTCCTTTTTTGAAGTTATTGCTCTGCTTAGCTTTGTATCATAAGCAGACACTGAGATTTCACTAATATTTATTCCAACCTCTTTATCGTTTATGAAAAAGTTAAACAGAATTGGCCCCAAGACAGAGTCCTGGAGCTCATGGCTCACAACTTTCAAAAATATTCTGCCACCCTCTGGACATGCTTCTGCAACCAGTTTTCTATCCAGGTACATACCATGTCAGCAATGTCAAAGGACCTTCATTTATAGATAATTATGTGTGGGGTACTGTATCAAATGTAGAAACACTACAAAAAAATCTGATTCTAGATGCGAAAAATTCTTATCTAGATACACTACACTCACAGGTCTTCCACTTTCCAAATTACAGCTCACCCCCCTCGTAGAACGTTCAGTTTGCAAGGGAATTTTCACTTACCTTAGTGAATGTATACACAATGCACTTTGCAAAAAATAAACAATCACATTCAGGGAAAATTAATGAAAATGTTTTTTATTTTCACAACATGGAATGACAGAAGTAAACAGAGCTCCCCCATACAATAATAGATAGGGTAAGTGTAATTTCCCTTGCAAAATGAAAATTCACTTTGCAAAGTGAACAGTCTTTCGGGCTTATCCATGCCATGTCCATTGAGCTGCACTGATTTCCATAGATCAATGAAGGCTTGATGCAAGGGCACATAAAAAACAATTGTTTTATATGTGCCATACTCACACCATAATGCTGCATTGTGGTGGGTTGCAATGCATTGCGAAATAAAGCAGACTGCCCTTCACCAGAGTTGCATGAAGTGTCTGAGTTCTGCTTCAAAAAGCTAAAAAAAGAAAAAGCCTCACTGTCCCTACACAATGCACACTAGCGTGCTCACTGATGTGAATGAACTGATTCTCCTTTAGTAAATCAGGGGCAATGGGCTTGAATTACTGAAGTCAAATACATTTTGATGATGTCGGTTTCCATACCAACGAAACGCTGCATCGGGTAACGTGATTTCCGGTTGCATCACTTCCGCTGTCTGCAATATAGGTGGATTGCTTCATGGCGTCCCCTGATTGTATCTGCATGTAGCTGCACAATAAAACGAATGTACTACACCAGATTGGATCCGTCCGGTTCTGTTTGTTCTTTCTCCTATCGAGCACCAGGACGTTTATGGCAGCAGTACCATCCCTAGTAGCTGAGGAGGAAGAACTGCTGACCTACTAAAGCGATTATGATTCCTGTCATGGGAATCCACTACTTCTGGTAAGTAGGTTGTGTGACCGGTGTGCCAGGTGGAGGGACGTCAACAGTATCAAAGTGCTACAGCAGTTGGTATCGGCCCATTATAATATTGGCTCTTGAAAGTTGGACTTACTACTTATCAAATTGTCCGACGATTCACCACTTTGGGACTGTCTTTTGAATTCATTTGGTTTATGAATTAATTGTTATTACCATACTGAGACTTTCGTTGCACTTTAATTTTCCAGCATTTTTTGCACAATTTTATCTTTGCACGTTTTACACAAATATTGATATTTGTTATTTCACCACAATTTTTGCACATTTTTTGTGCGACCTGCGTGGAGCATGATGTTTACCTAGCTACCATGCAGATCGCACTGATATGAGATTTAGCATTTGCACTTTAGTATTTAACCTTTGATATATTCAGTGTTCTTTTTCCTTTGCTTTGGTGCTGAGATTATAGTTGTGATTATTACTTTTATGAGGGGAGCGCGGTTTTGCTTGATTTCATATTTATTTTGGGTTTCCACTATTACACGTGCAGCCCCCCTCAGTGTTATATATTCATTCATTCATCTATTTATACATCGTTTGTGACATCATTCACTTTTTATATTCACAATTAATTATTATTAATATTTTCTCTGTTGCGCTGGTTTCACACACATATTCAAATTGTTCCCTTTGTAAAGGAAGTTGCACTATGCAATGGAATTTTCCTGAGAGCTTAATGAATATGGTGAATGTGGTGAAGTAACACATGACTTCCACCATCCAATCATATACAAGCAAAAATGTTTCTTTTTTTTCTTGCATGTGATTGGATATTCTTTGCAAGTGAAATTCACCGCAATTACTAAATTCTAAGGAAAAGTCTCTTACAAAGTGCAACTTTCTTTCACAGTGAACCGTCTATTTGTATTTAATAACCCAATGACAAGTAATTTCTGTGCTGAATCTGGAAAAATATTACATACCCAAACAGTGGACCATTATATAAATTCAGTAGTATTTGGTTGCAATGGCTTGGAACACCTGGCCATGTTCCTGATAATAGTAAAGGCATTAAAAGATCAACCTGCAGGTCCCATATTAAATTAACAAATGCAGTACAGACTTCTTACCCTCATTTCTATGCCCATAGAGAATGAGAGGTATAATCAATGTGGGTCATTGAATATTTATGATGTATATGTGATAAAATGCTGATGTTGCATGATTTGCAGTGGAATCTTGTCCAAAGGTTTGAGGGGTGATATTACAGCCCTTAAGCCCAAAGTCATAGAAACATGGCCATAAATATTGTGCAAACGGCCGTGCGACTGAGAAATCGTGTGTTGTGAGGGGGGGGGGGCTCTTTTTTTTATTGTTAAGTAACATAAAGCTCTATACGCAAAATCTGAAACTCTGATTAAAAAAAGAAGATGTGGGGTACGACACTTGGACAATGCACACTGGATCTAAATTCTGTCTTATGCATCGGAATATGTGGGACAAACATTATTTACAATATGCTCTGTGAAGCCATGCTTACAGAAAGCTTTAATCGCTGCGTACATATGCTGCGTCAGGCGGCCCTTAAGCGCAAGATCACATACCTTTATGTACGTCATTCCTCTGTCCGGCTCTGGGGCGCGCACGTGCCAGTGTACCGCTCCCGCTGTCATTGAACACAGAGGGAGCCAATCAGCTGGCCTGGTGGACCCGATGTCCACTGGAAACTCGGCCATCATTCAGAAAGAGGCAGAATGGCAATCTGCCTATGTGAACAAGGCAGATCGCTGTTCTGCTAGTATGAAAGACAGAGATCTTGTGTTTCTGCTTAGCAGGAACATTGATCTCTGTCTTTCTTCAGTTAAGCCATTCCCACACAGTAAGACAGCACTCCCTGATATTAACCCCTCTTCCAGTGTCATTTATACAGTGACAGTGCATTTTTTACGTGACAGTGACATATTTACTGTGACCTTCTCCCCAATTATAGTCCCTCACGACAGAATGACAC
>BLSH010487019.1:31503-57792 GCA_018402905.1 Glandirana rugosa | reverse complement strand
TTTAAACGAAAAAAAGCAATTGTTTATTCTGTTGTCATTTCAATCGGGTTAAAAAACATATAACACTTTCTCCTACAATGCGACTCATTTATCTATGGTATGTACAATGCCAACTTTAAACGTGCCTGAACGCATTACCACTGTTTAAGGCCATGAATATTTAGAGGTATCCGCTGTTAAATTTTGCAAATTCGCCAATGGTCCAATCTCCCCGTCTCCTCCAGAAAACGATCTTAATGACGAGTGTGAGACCGCTAGCGCCGCTATGGAGTGTATACACCAAACTTGTGGCAAATACAGTATACGTCCACAATAAACGGTGTTCAAACCACATATGTGAGGTATCGCCGCGATCGCCAGAGTGTGAGCAGTAATTCTAGCAAAAGACCTCCTCTGCCCCTCTAACCTGGTAACCGCTTAAACGTTTTAAATTGTCGCCTATGGAGATTTATAAGTACCGGAATTTGTCACCATTACGCAAGTCCGTGCAAATTTCAACCGTAACATGTATGGTATCTATTTACTCAGCGTAACATCCTCTTTCACAATATACAAAAAATTGGGCTAACTTTACTGTTGTCTTATTTGTTAACGAAAAAAAGCAAATTTTTTCCAAAAAATTTGCGCTTGAAAGACCGCTGCGCAAATACCGTGTGACAAATAGTATTGCAATGATCGCCATTTATTCTCTAGGGTGTTTAAAATAAAATATATAATGTTTGGGGGTTCTAAGTAATTTTCTAGCAAAAAAAAAATATTTTAACTTGTAAACAACAAGTGTAAAAAAGGGCTCCGGGGCTTGAGTGGTTAAACTAATTTACAACAGCAGGTCCCCTTCCTGTGCCCAACAAGTGTAACTGCAAGGAGTTACAGTGCTCTGGCACCGCCAGAGCACAAGGCCCAATTTATCGCCACCTGTTTGACTGGGGGATTTTTAAACAAATTTACAACAGCGGGGCAAGGCGCCAAAATAAAAAAAAATTACGTGGGGTTCCCCCCAAAATCAAAACCAGGCCCTTCAGGTCTGGTATGGAATTTAAGGGGAACCCTGTGCCAATTTTTTTTTAAAAATGACTTGGGGTTACCCCCAAAATCCAAACCAGACCCTTCAGGTCTGGTATGGAATTTAAGGGGAACCCCGTGCCAAAATTTAAAAAAAAATGATGTGGAGTTCCCCCCCAAAATCCAAACCAGGCCCTTCAGGTCTGGTATGGAATTTAAGGGGAACTCCGTGCCAAAATGTAAAAAAAAAATGGCGTGGGCCCCCCAAAATCCAAACCAGACCCTTATCTGAGCACGCAGCCCTGGCATGGCAAGAGGGGGTGGGGATGAGTGAGCACCACCCCTTCCGAACCATACCAGGCCACATGCCCTCAACATGGGGAGAATGCTTTGAGGTCATCGCAAAGCACCTTTTCCCCATGTTGATGGGGAGAAGGGCCTCATCCCCACAACCCTGGCCGGTGGTTGTGGAGGTCTTTGTGGGGGCTACATTGTACCCCTACCCATTCACCAAAAAAGGAGTGTAGTGTAAAAAAAAACAAGAGGCAGTTTTTTACAAGTCCTTTATTTTCTAAAATAGCTCTTTTCTTCTTTTTTATTTCTTCCTCCATCTTCTCCTGGCCCGGTCCTTCTTCTGGTCTTCTGCTTCTTCATTTAGTCTTCTTGCTTCCTCTCTTCATCTTCAATCTTCATCTTCTTCACCGCCGCCACTTTCTCTGCTGCTGCAGCCCGGCCCCTGCGCGTCTCCCAGAATGGGTGGTCTTCACAATGACAGTACTTTTATAAGAATGGGTTGGGCCAGCCAGTGACATAACTGAGTGAACCCGCCCCTTCTGACATCATGCGATGTCAGAGGGGGTGGGTCATTCATAGGGGGGGCAGGGATCTGGGGGGGCCCTCATTAAAGGAGGCTTCCAGATTCCGATAAGCCCCTCTCGCCCGCAGACCCCCACAAGCACCGGCCAGGCTTGTGGGGAAGAGGCTTTTGTCCCCATCAACATGGGGACAAGGTGCTTTGAGGTGGGGGGCAGAGCCCCCCTCCCCTAAAGCACTCATACTCCCCATGTTGAGGGCATGTAGCCTGGTACGGTTCAGGAGGGGGGGGGCGCTCGCCCCCCCCATCCTAACCGGCCAGGGCTGCATGCTCGGATAAGGGTCTGGTTTGGATTTTAGGGGGAACCCCTCATCAATTTTTTTTTTTCATTTGGTGTGGGGTTCCCCTTAATATCCAAACCAGACCTGAAGAGCCTGGTTTGGACTGGGGGGGACCCCACACACTTTTTTCAGCAATATTTTGTATATTGTCAGGAATGGGCAATGCATTACAGCCACAATTTTAAGTGACAATTTTTCCTATGGAAATGTCATTTTGCTCTGGCTATGTTCTACACATCACAGAGTTGGCACCCTTTTACACACAGACTAAGGACACCCCCCAGGCACAATATTTAAAGGATTTTTTTCTTTTTTTTCACTTTAAGTATTATTAATATCACTGCTCCTGAAAAAACAATGGATTTAAATTTTTTTTTTTCATTGATACATGTCCCCTAGGGCAATAACATTGCGTACAAGCCTCTGAAATGAGCACTTTTGATTTTTCATGTTCGGGTCCCATAGACTTTAATATTGTTTGGATGTTCACCCTGAACTTTTTGTCTGTTTGCATGTTCTGGTGCGAACCGAACCGGAGGTGTTTGGCCCATCCCTATTCCTAATATACCTATGCTAACTAACCTGCGTATAAAAAGACCCATATATTTACAGTATCTCACAAAAGTGAGTACACCTCTCACGTTTTTGTAAATATTTTATTCTTTTCACGTGACAACACTGAAGAAATGACACTTTGCTACAATGTAAAGTAGTGAGTGTACAGCTTGTATAACAGTGTAAATTTGCTGTTCCCTCAAAATAACTCAGCCATTAATGTCTAAACCACTTGCAATAAACGTGAATACACCCCTAAGTAAAAATGTCCAAATTGAGCCCAATTAGCCATTTTGCCTCCCTGGTGTCATGTGATTCGTTAGTGTTGCAAGGTCTCAGGCATGAATGGGGAGCAGGTGTGTTAAATTTGGTGTTATTGCTCTCACGCTCTCATACTTATCACTGGCAGTTCAACATGGTACCTCATGGCAAAGAACTCTCTGAGGATTTGGAAAAAGAATTGTTGCTCTACATAAAGAGGGCCTAGGCTATAAGAAGATTGCCAAGACCCTGAAACTGAGCTCCAGCATGGGGGCCAAGACCATACAGTAGTTTAACAGGACATGTTCTACTCAGAACAGGCCTCGCCATGTTCGACCAAAGAAGTAGAATGCATGTGGTCTGCGGCATATCCAGAGGTTGTCTTTGGGAAATAGATGTATGAGTGCTGCCAGCATTGCTGAAGAGGTTGAAGGGGTGGGGGGTCAGCCTGTCAGTGCTCAGACCATGCGCCGCACACTGCATCAGATTGGTATGCATGGCTGTCGTCCCAGAAGGAAGCCTCTTCTAAAGATGATGCACAAGAAAGCCTGCAGTTTGCTGAAGACAAGCAGACTAAGGACATGGATTACTGGAACCATGTCCTGTGGTTTCATGTTCCAGGATAAACGTATTTGGTTCAGATGGTGTCAAGCGTGTGTGGCGGCAACCAGGTGAGGAGTACAAAGACAAGTGTGTCTCGCCTACAGTCAAGCATAGTGATAGGAGTGTCAGAGTTTGGGGCTGCATGAGTGTTGCCGGCACTGTGGAGCTACAGTTCATTGAGGGAATCATGAATGCCAACATGTACTGTGACATACTGAAGCAGAGCATGACCCCCTCCCTTCAGAGACTGGGCCACAGGGCAATATTCCAACATGATAGCGACCCCAAACACACCTCAAAGATGACCACTGCCTTGCAAAAGAAACTGAGTGTAAAGTTGATGGACTAGCCAAGCAGGTCTCCAAACCTAAACCCTATTGAGCATCTATGGGGCATCCTCAAATGGAAGGTGGAGGAGCGCAAAGTCTCTACAAAAACTTGCAACAACAAAAAGAAAGAAAGAAAAAAATGGTGGTAGGCCTGAGGGGAATTTTTCTCTCAGGACTCCGGGACGACCGTCCAGGAATGTAAAGGGGCCCATGACAATCTGTGAGATCCTACAAGTAGGACCCCGTCTCTTCTGAAAAAAGAAAGAACTTGTAAATGTAGGACATCAAATGAGGGGGTAGGTATTTAACAGTGGGATACATATCCAACAAGTTCTAAGATGAAGTAGGTTGGAACATCAGCAGGAGAGTTCCAAAAGAAAGAACAGTGAACCTGGATCACAGATAAACATAATCTAGTTCATCTGTAGGGTTCCAATCAGCTGAAAGGAAAGGAGCCAACTTCATGTGGGGTATATAGACGGGGTGGATCTTTGAGGTGTTGAAGATGATTTCTGTGATCTCTGATGCACTAGGGTCCAGATTTTAGCCGAAGTCTGGAGAGGCCTTAGAGGTGGTTGAGGACATTGAGAGATTGAAGCTCTTCCTCTTGGATGGGCGGGAGTCCCAGGTTTCGTAGAAAGGATTCACATTCATGGAGATCCCTGATTGAATATTGGGTGCCGTCTTTGGATGCAGAGAGGCTTCATGGGAAGCCCCAATGATAGGTGACTTGGTGGCTTTTTAGATGTGTAGTAATGGGGCAGAGATTATGTCTTTTCGCCAAAGTGATGGGAGAGAGATTGTTAAATATTTTTTATTTTGTTTCCTTTAAAGTCTATGCGGGTTTTGTTACATGTAGCCACAGTCAGAGCTTATTTACTTTCATAGTAATGGAAACGCATGATTATATCTCTCGGGTTAGAGCCAGGAAGTGGTTTAGATGCCAAGGACCTATGAGCTCTGTCTAGGCGCCAATCTATGTCAGGGATATGGGGGGCCAGGGTTACAAATAGCCCCAACAAATATGGACATATTTCCTTGTCATTGGCGATTTCTGGGACCTTAAATTTTGGGGTCTCTCTCTGTTCTCCAAATTTTCCTGCTGAAGCTGGAGTTAGGAGTTGTGTATTTGAGAGCAACTTTGTCTTCTTCCATGACATGCACACATTGAACTAGTTCATCAAACTTGTTTTCTAATCTGTCTGTGCATTCACCCAATTTATCAATTTCCCCTCTGAGCTCCTGAGTAATTTTTCCCACTTCTCTAGTCATGTTTTGAGTGAGATCCTTTTAACAGGGCTTGCAGTTTTAAATCCAGGACTGCCACCGTAACTATTGTTGTGGGTTCTGCCACAGGGAGTGGGTGGTCAAGGTGTAGCATGCCTTCCACCGAAGTAAGTAGATCCACAGGGTCCAGCGGGTCGGCTGGATTGCTTGAGGCTGGGGATTGCAGCCTGAGCAGGAAGGCGATCCCTGTTCCGTGTAGGCCGGAGCTGCATTGTCGGTATAAAACCCACTATAGTTGTTTTTATGGTATCCAATTTTTGCCCATGGGATGCCTGAGCAGCTTAGGGTGTGGATGATGTGACTCCTGGAGCTGTGGAAGCTATCGTAGCAGGGGAAGAGAGGGGGACCGGGGCTAAGGTCTCACACATCCGCCATCTTCACAAGCCGCGCATGAGCCTCCAATTTGGACATTTTCACTTAGGGGTGTACTCACTTTTGTTGCCAGCGGTTTAGACATTAATGGCCCCGTGTTAAGTTATTTTGAGGGGACAAATTTACAATGTTATAAAAGCTGTACACTCACTACTTTGCATTGTATCAAAAGTGTAATTTCTTCAGTGTTGTCACATGAAAAGATAAAATAAAATATTTACAAAAATGTGAGGGGTGTACTCACTTTTGTGAGATATGGTAACTATTTTCAGCCCACTCCTGTCCATTCACATCATCCCCTGTATCAGCCAGCGTGCAGGGGAGAGGTGAGAGTGCTCCAAAAAAGGATAGTTAAGCCTGGAGTAGCGGCATCAACCATGGGCTTCAACAGCCCATTGGTTTTCGGTGCTCCCTCCTCTCTCCTGCAGCAGTGCTGGCTGACACAGTTGAGCAGGATCACATGACCAGAATGGAGCAGCTTGAAAATAGGTAAGTTATACATCTTTCATATTTAGGTTAGTTAGTCTAGGTGTTAAAAAGGTGAGGGGACAGTTTTAAGAGTAGATAATTTTAAGAGTACAATTGTATTCTATGTATATAGGGCATGGCATGCATTACCTTACATATACATTTAATATGAGCTGAAGCCTGTCTTTCCTTTACTTCACACACAGCTTGAATACAGTGTACAACAATACTTGTATGCTATAGTTTATCTTAGAGCGAGATGTGCTCTGTCTTTGCCAGCACATGAATATAGAGTTTAATCTTGGGATACTGACACTATGGGCTTACAGCAGTGCTGATCTGTTATGATATTTCAAGTATTTTCAAGGTCAGCATCTGACTCCCGCTCTAAAATCCTTCACCTTGTGACAATCATGTAGTTCCTCTCCCCTGTGTAGAAACCTTTATGATCTGGGCTTTGTACATATTTCATTTCAGCCTACTACAGTGGTTTCTAACCCTGTGACTGGCTCAAAGGTTACCATTTTACAGTCAGAGTGATCACTGAGGAGAGGAGATTAAGGATATGGGACCTCCATGAATAACAACGTTCTCCCAAATTATACATCTCAGCCTAGTGACAAATGTCTGTTGATACAAAATATTAGGTTGTTGTATGTTGTGATTTGTCAGGTATTTATCTGCAAATATGAAAAAAAAGCTGATTTTGCTTCATCCTCTCTAATTAATTACATTTTCTAAAATATCTTAAATAGCTCCAATGTTATTAGCTTTATATGCTTCTGTTATATTGGGGGATTTCATTTAATATGATTATCAATTAGTTATTTGGCTTTAACTTCCCGCTAATGTGATTTCCCTCTTGTGCTCCTATTACATTCCTTATAACTCATTAACGCACTTCCCATACTCGTAACCTCTAAGGATTTTAAATGCTTTCCTTATTTTGTATTATTACCTCTAAAATGTTCTTTTTCAGCCATATCAGCTTGCTTTTAATCCCAAAAATTTACACCTGCAAGGAAAGTATTTCCTACATATTTATTTCAAATATTTTTTAAATGTTTAGTTCTTGTTGTTTAGTTATTTAGTTGTGCCCGACTCTTCATGACCTCATGGACCATAGTGTGCCAGGCTTTTCTGTCCTCCACTGCCTTCCGGAGCTTGCTTAACTTCATGTTCATTGTTTCGATGATGCTTCAGTATATCACAAAAGTGAGTACACCCCTCACATTTTTGTGAATATTTTATTATATCTTTTCATGTGACAACACTGAAGAAATTAAACTTTGCTACAATGTAAAGTAGTGCGTGTACAGCTTGAATAACAGTGAAAATTTGCTGTCCCCTCAAAATAACTCAACACACAGCCATTAATGTCTAAACTGCTGGCAACAAAAATGAGTACACCCCTAAGTGAAAATGTCCAAAATGGGCCCAATTAGCCATTTTCCCTCCCCGGTGTCATATGACTCCTTAGTGTTACAAGGTCTCAGGTGTGAATGGGGAGCAGGTGTGTTAAATTTGGTGTCATCGCTCTCACTCTCTCAAACTGGTCACTGGAAGTTCAACATGGCACCACATGACAAAGAACTCTCCATGGATCTGAAAAAAAGAATTATTGCTCTTGATAAAGATGGCCTAGGCTATAATAAGATTGCCAAGACCCTGAAACTGAGCTGCAGCATGGTGGCCAAGACCATACAGCCGTTTAACAGGAGAGGTTCCCCTCAGTACAGACCTCGCCATGGTCGACCATAGAAGTTGAGTGCACGTGCTCAGCGTCATATCCAGAGGTTGTCTTTGGGAAATAGATGTATGAGTGCTGCCAGCATTGCTGCAGAGGTTGAAGGGGTAAGGGTCAGCCTATCACTGCTCACACCATATGCTGCACACTGCATCAAATTGGTCTGCAAGGCTGTCATTCCAAGGAGGCTTCTTCTAAAGATGATGCACAAGGAAGCCTGCAGTTTGCTGAAGCCAAGCAGACTAAGGACACGGATTACTGGAACTATGTCCTGTGGTCTGATGAGACCAAGATAAACTTATGTGGATGGTGTCAAGCATGTGTCACGGCAACCAGGTGAGGAGTACAAAGGCTAGTGTGTCTTGCCTACAGTCAAGCATGGTGGTGGGAGTGTCATGGTCTGGGGCTGCATGAGTGCTGCCGGTACTGGGGAGCTACAGTTCATTGAGGGAACCATGAATGCCAACATGTACTGAAGCAATGCATGATCCCCTCCCTTGGAAGACTGGGCCACAGGGCAGTATTCCAGCATGATAACGACCCCAAACACACCTGCAAGATGACCACTGCCTTGGGTAAAAGTAATGGACTGGCCAAACATGTCTCCAGACCTAAACCATATTGAGCATCTGTGGGGGAATCTTCAAACGGAAGGTGGAGGAGAGCAAGGTCTCTAACATCCACCAGCTCTGTGATGTTGTCATAGAGGAGTGGAAGAGGACTCCAGTGGCAACCTGTGAAGCTCTGGTGAACTCCATGCCCAATAGGGTTAAGGCAGTGCTGGAAAATAATGGTGGCCTTACAAAATATTGACACTTTGGGCCCAGTTTGGACAGTTTCATGTAGGGGTGTACTCACTTTTGTTGCCAGCGTATTATGTACCAGGTAGTGAGTCTGATGGCAGGGGATGGCCTCTCCTACGACCCCAGTTCGAGGGACCGCTGGGAGAGAGACACAGGAGCACGGGGAGGTATGAGTTTCTGTGGTAGTCCGGTAATGTCCACCAGCTGGAGGTCCATAGAATTGCTGGAGATGGAGATGACCTGCAGGACTAGAGGTGCAGCCAGAAAGTAGCAATCCGGAGAGGCTGGAGAGGACTTGCAGAGCTGGAAGCTGCGGAGGTCTGGGTGGCCACAGACTCTGGAGAAGAGTCGGGTGCAGGCAAGGTCGGCAACAAGCTGGCAGGGAGGTACAGAGGAGCAGGCAGAAGAGTGGTCGGGACAAGCTGGAATCAGGTGCAGGCAGGAAGCAGGAAGGTCTGGACAAGCTGGGTCAGTAACGGATCAGGAACAGATATCAGGCAACAGATAGACACGGGTAAACGCTGTAGATCAGACAGCACCTGCTGTGAGCATTAGCAAGTTCAATGACCGTTCAAACGTGCACCAACGGCACCAAGGAAGCAAAAGTCTTCAGGTATGACTCTACAGAGGGGGATCAAGCCGACGGCCTTCCTGACACAGCGGTTTAGACATTAATGGCTGTGTGTTGAATTATTTTGAGGGGACAGCAAATGTATACTGTTATACAAGCTGTACACTCACTATTTTACATTGTAACAAAGTGTAATTTCTTTAGTGCTGTCACATGAAAAGATATAATAAAATATCCACCAAAATGTGAGGGATGTACTCACTTTTGTGAGATTCTGTATCTATCCATCTTGTTTTTTGTTGTCCTCATCTTTTTCCTTCCATGTTTCCCAGTATCAGGGTATTTTACAATAAGTCCTCATTTAAAATGTTATCTCTAGTTTAATTGTGTACACATTCCCTATGTGCTTTCTAAATTATGTTAAGTTGAAGTCTCCCTCAAACCCGTGGAAAAGTGGGGGAAGGTATAGAACCCCAGCCAGGTTTTTATGGCCGTCTGTGTCCCCACCGGGTAGATTTCTCTTTACTACCTACTCTTGAACTCAGGCCACAATAAAACACCTTTTTAACTTAATGGAAAAGGCTAGAACCCCTGTCACATATTTATTTAGTTATTTATTGTTGCTGTCAATAACCTTGGCAGGAAATGTTGTTGACCCTCCTGTGACAGTGAAGTTAATTAAAAAATGTAAAGTTAGTCAAAAATTCCCTTGCATGGTCATGGACATCATTTAAAACCTGACAGATATTGTTAACTTTCTCTACTCTTATTAAAACAAAAAAAAAAATATTTGAACTGATTTTATTTTAAAAATTATGTAGTTCCCTTTTTTTCTCTCTCTCTCTCTCTCTCTGTCTCTCTGTCCCTCCCCCATCATTCAAAAATTCTCTACCATCAAGTAGGGCCCACGAGATACTACCCCTGGAAAAGAAACACGACAGGAGTACTACATTGGCAACAGCATGATTACCTTTTCACCACCTTATCAGACCCCCACACTCCCCTCACATAAATATGACGCCCCTCTCTCGCCAGGAGTGGGACATTCAATACATTGCTCATTACAGCAGCTGTCCACGGCTACATAAATGCAAAGGCAGTGCTTATTGGATCTAAAGGACACTATTAGCCTATAACTACAGAGAGATATAACCATATAGTGACAGCTCATTCTTGTTTTTTTTTCTTCTTCTATGCCCATTCCATTCAGTTATGCATTATGTAATACACACTATACCCCCCTACAGGGGGGGGGGGGGCTGGCAGCCTTAGCCCTGGGGGGAAGTCCAGTTAAGTGGCCCATTGAACCATCGAATCAGCTCACCATCCATGCCCACCCGGTTTTAGGATGGATATTGTTGACACACCCATGTGATCCAATTCCTGTCCGAATGGACAGTTTGCACAGTGATATGCAAACCGATCTGGGGGTGTCATTAACTATGTATTGAAACTCCCAGCGTTTCGCATAGGGCAGTGTGAACTGAGTGAGAGTCAGGTGCAATGCGAAAACCCGCAGTGGATTTGCAGGGTTCTCGCATTCCACTAATGTGAACTGAGCCTATAGGTGGAAAATATTCTATAACATGGCTACCTCCCAGATACATCACTTGTATAGAAGTCAAAACATACAAGAGCATGCACAGCTCTCAAAACACACAGATCAGTGCCCATCAATGCAGCATCACCAGTGCCCGCCAGTGCAGCCTGAGCAGTGCCCATCAATGTAGCCTTACCAGTGCAAACAGTGCCCATCAGTGCAGCCTGATCACTGCCCATAAATGCAGTCTGATCGGTGCCCATCAAAACAGCCTCACCAGTGCAGTGTCCATCAGTGCATCCTGATCAGTGCCCATCAATGCAACCTGATCAGTGGCCATCAACGTAGCATCACCAGTGCCCGTCCCATCAGCTCAGCCTTACCTGTGCCCATCAATGCAGCCTGATCAGACACCAGCGCCTATCAGCGCAGCTTTGTCAGTGCCCATCAATGTAGGCTGATCAGTGCCCATCAATGTAGCCTGATCAGTGCTCAACGTAGCCTCACCAGTGCAGAAAGTGCCCATCAGTGTAGCCTGATCAGTGCCCATCAGCGCAGACTTATCAGTGCCCATCAATGCAGCCTGATCAGTGCAGACAGTGCCCATCAGTGTCCATCAACGCAGCCTGATCAGTGCCCATCAATGCAGCCCATCAATGCAGCCTCACCAGTGCAGACAGTGCCCATCAGTGCAGCCTGATCAGTGCCCATCAATGCAGCCTGATCAGTGCCCATCAATGCAGCCTAACCAGTGCAGTGCCCATCAGTGCAGCCTGATCAGTGTCCATCAGTGCAGCCTGATCAGTGTCCATCAGTGCAGCCTGATTAGTGCCCATCAATGAAGCCTGATAAGACACCAGTGCCCTTCAGCACAGCTTTGTCAGTGCCCATCAATGCAGCCTGATCAGTGCCAAACAATGCAGCCTGATCAGTGCCCATCAATGTAGCCTCTCCAGTGCAGACAGTGCCCATCAGTGCACCCTGAGCAGTGCCCATCAGTGCAGCCCGATCAGTGCCCATCAATGCAGCTTGATGAGTGCAGACAGTGCCCATCAGTGTCCATCAACACAGCCTGATCAGTGCCCATCAATGCAGCCTCACCAGTGCAGTGCCCATCAGCGGAGAATGATCAGTGCCCATCAACACAGCCTGATCAGTGCCTATCAATGCAGCCTCACCAGTGCAGTGCCCATCAGTGCAGCCTGATCAGTGTCCATCAGTGCAGCCTCACCAGTGCAGACAGTGCCCATCAGTGCAGCCTGATCAGTGCTCATCAGTGCAGCCTGATCAGGGCCCATCAATGCAACCTAACCAGTGCAGTGCCCATCAGTGCAGCCTGATCAATGCCCATCAGTGCAGCCTGATCAGTGCCCATCAGTGCAGCCTGATCAGTGCTCATCAATGCAGCCAGATCAGACACCAGTGCCCATCAGCGCAGCTTTGTCAGTGCCCATCAATGCAGCCTGATCAGCGCCAAACAATGCAGCCTGATCAGTGCCCATCAATGTAGCCTCACCAGTGCAGAAAGTGCCCATCAGTGTAGCCTGATCAGTACCCATCAACGCAGCCTGATCAGTGTCAAACAATGCAGCCTGATCAGTGCCCATCAATGCAGCCTTACCAGTGCAGACAGTGCCCATCAGTTCAGCCTGAGCAGTGACCATCAATGCAGCCTAACCAGTGCAGTGCCCATCAGTGCAGCCTGATCAGTGCCCATCAGTACAGCCTGATCAGTGCAGACAGTGCCCATCAGTGCAGCCTGATCAGTGCCCACCCGTGCAGCCTGATAAGTGCAGACAGTGCTCATCAGTGCATCCTTATCAGTGCCCATGGGATGTGGGGGTCAGCTGGGGGTGTCAGGGTCTGGGTTTGTTTTACCTCAGCATGTCCTCTTTGCACTGTACATGGCCTCTTGAGGGGGGTGTGAAGATGATGCCAACTTCCAAGTTACCTCTCTCTGCTCAGTGCTCTGCTTGTCTGTTGTTGTAAAGACTCCTGGTCATCTCATTGAAAGTAGGCTGCAGGCCTGTAGCAATGCAGTGCTGTTCAGTGCTCTCTCAGTCACCATCGGCTTCACGTCTCTCTGTCTCCTCTCAAAATGAGTGCAGACACGGGCCGGCGCCGCCCACTCCTCAAGCCAGCTCCTGGCCCCAGCCTACAATCTGAGCGTGCCACATGCCATGCCCTGCCTCTGAGACTCCTGGGAGGTGGGAGTTGTAGTCCGGCTGCACTGTTAAGTTCCTCCCACCACCAGGAACTTGATCATGGCCAGACTACAACTCCTATGATGCAGCGCAGCAGATGACCAGCCAGTCAGCGGCCGCCACACAGCCGACGCCTTCTACCCATAACCCAGAATGTCCGTCACAGAAGCACAGCTAGGAAAAAAAAACAGACAGGCAGCATGCAGCGGCCGTTTTAAAGAGAAGTTAGGCAACCTGGGGGAAATTTCCATCCTGCCCCCCAGCCCAGCCCCTGCCCCCTACTCTAATGTTGATATGATCATTTAACAATGGCAAAATACTGTTACACATGTGAAGTTTTTGTTATTTTGTATATAACGCATATCTTCAATAAAATATGTTTGAAACAAAACCAAACAAAAATTATGCATTCCTTCAATACTACTATATAATTTATTGAATAACCAACTCAAATGTTATCATACTTTGGGTGCTGGCCCAAAGTATGATAAAACATGTACATTTATTTATGTATCTGGTCTGTTAAAAATGAAAAAAATTTAGCTTCCCCCCTACTTGGTTTAGTACTACTTATGAAGAATAATTACCGTGGTTTGGATTTGAATATATGTCCTTTCCACTAAGACATACTGTACACGGGATGGTTTTTCAACCTCTCCTGAACAATTTTTTGACAGCTATAAACCGACGCTTAAAAAAGCCATTTAGTCGTGTTTTACATGCCGAGTTTAGCTGTGTTTTGCCGAGTGTTGCCGCGTTCGCGTCTAGAAGCTTTTTTTTTTTTTAAATGACAAACGCCTCTAAACGAAACGCTGCTAAACTAAATGCTGCTAAATGTGAGTTACTGTGTTTAGGCATGTTTACAAGCTGTTACAGGCATTTGGCGTTTCAAATGCCTCTTGCTTTCCAAATAAAGCCTCTAAAAACTGCCTAGAAACGACTGTAAATGACCCTGTGTACATATTCTGATAAGATAACATAGAGGAGAGTTCAAGGGACAGCTGAAAGAAATGCCTAACTGCTCCTAACTGCTCCTACCAGCTGCAGTGTACATGAGGCCTGCAGTGATAACTGAATTCCTATTTAGCACCTTTTCAGTTTTTGCAGCATTTATGTGATACAATTTAAAACAAACCCCACAAATTGTATTACAGTTATTTCTTTTACTAATGCACACTCCATGCTTTCACATTCTACACAGATATATTTATTTGACGTTGATTCCAAATACGTTTTCACAGACAAATCCATACCCTTTTTCTTTTATATACAACTACATACATTGCAACAATGATTTTTCTTCATTTATCCTTCCATTATATCCATTTGTCAATCAACAGCAATTGAAGTTTGCTAATTTTGTCTGGAACATGGTTTGCATTTGAAATGATACAGTTTATATCTGTATATTTGTTATTTTCATGCTACCCTTACCTCCTCCTTCTATACAGAAATTACCCTTGTTAATTCTCCTAGATTCCTTAGTTTGCAGCCTTTTTTTTCATTTAACCCTAATTCTCCCCACCTTAAACACACACACACACTAAAGCTTAAAATCTAATTTCAAATCTATTATATGAAAAGCTCTAACAGTTGTAATGGTAACAGTATGTATCATCTGCAATTTCCAAAGCTTGTATATGAAATCATTTACAGTTTTCCTGTTAACAGCTCATACATTGTATCAGGAATATTTGTGACCATGGTGTTCTGGAGGTCCCCTAAATAGAACAATGTAGCCTACAGCCCCATCTCTGATTACAATTACATACCATATAGTGAATGTTGCTGAGTGGACAGAGCACGTTTTCCTGAATTCCTTTTTATGACCAGTGGCTGTTTTAAAGGAGAAGTAGGGTCAAAGCTGTTTTGGCCCTACTTCTCCTGTGGGTCACAGGAATGCACTTTGTTCTGCACTCCTGTGACCCGTATGCAGCTAACAGTTGACTAAAGTCGGCTGTCGGCTGAGGTTACTGTAGAGATCCCAACTTTAATGCTAAAATCCACCCAGACACCTGACCAACAGCTGGCTCAGCTTCTTGGCGCGCTGCTGAGAGCCTGAACAAGCCACTCCCACCCCTTCACAGCCCAGTACAGAACAGAGCGGTCTTTGATCAGTACTTAGTGTAGAGGTGGTGAGGGACAGGTGCAGCATCTGACAATCCACCTATGTGAGTATGGATTTCCTTTTTTTAATCCTGCACTTCTCTTTTAACACTTTATAGCCAAACAGCCTGGCAGGAGCCAATTCCTAAGCAAAAATGTGTTTAAAGCTACTGTAAAAAAAAAAAAAATACACGAGAATGATATTATCAAAAAAATTCTAATCTGCCTGCATTTTGTAGCATTGTCTAGATGGCTACAGTTAATCTTTAATTTAAAATTTAAAAGTGATTGCACACAAGTAAATGATCACCTTACAAAACAATCCATTCAGTTTAAGATAGAAATGAAAGGCAAAACATTTATGTATAGATATATAAAAAAAAAAAAAAAAGCAAAATAGAATTGCTTGTCTATTAGGGAGGTACCATATCCATGTTAACTACTGTATGCCAAAAAAACACTTTGTTGAAAAAAAAAAGTTATATTTTATTGCAAATTATTAAAACACGTTTAAAAACATAGAAAACCAATCCCTATTCTTCAATGTATTCCCCAAGTCCTGAGAAAGCATGTAGATGTGAAACACATCAACCTCTTGGATGTTATAGCAAAGCCCTAACCATATTGGCATACATTGCATATTATTGATTGGGTTTCTATGTTTTTTAATGACTTGCAATAAAATGTAGCTTCTTACAATTTGGTGTGGTTGTCCCTCTCTGGTACCAGTAAAGTCCAAACTAGGTGGCTTTTTGGTATTAACCACTTCCTTATTGGGCACTTAAACCCCCCTCCTGCCTACCAATTTTCAGTTTTCAGCGCTGTCATGCTTTGAATGACAATTGCGTGGCCGTGCGACGTTGTACCCAAACAAACTTGGCGTCCTTTTTTCCCACAAACAGAGCTTTCTTTTGGTGGTATTTGATCGCCTCAGCGGTTTTTATTTTTTGCGCTATAAACAAAAAAAAGCGACAATTTTGAAAAAAAAAACAATATTTTTTACTTTTTGCTATAATAAATATACAAAAATAAAAAAACAAAATTATTCATCAGTTTAGGCCGATATATATTCTTCTACGTATTGTTGGTAAAAAAAAAATCGCAATCGGCGTATATTGATTGGGTTGCGCAAAAGTTATAGCATCTACAAACTATGGACATTGGTTTATGGCGTTTTTATTTATTTTTAATTTTTTACTGGTAATGGTGCAGATCTGTGATTTTTATCAGGACTGCGATATTGCGGACGTTTTTGACAATTTTTTGGGACCAATGACATTTATACAGCGATCATAAATTTAAATGTCCACTGATTACTGTATAAATGTCATTGGCAGTGAAGGGGTTAACCTGCAGGGGCAGTGAAGGGGTTAACTGTGTTCCCTGGGTGTGTTCTAACTGTGGGGGGGTGGGGTTGGCAGGGGCATGACAGATCTAACTGATCCCAGTGACAGGGATCAGTAGATCTGGCATGCCCCCCCCTCACAAAACGGGGAACCGCCGTGTTTAAATCGGCGATTCCCCGTTTCGGCTCTCTGGAAGGAGATCGCTGGTCTCCGGCGGACATCGGGTCCGCCCCGACACGCGGGCATGCTCCCATGGCCCAGCACGAGACATATGGGAGGACATCTATAGACGTCCTCCCGGCATTTTAAAGCCGTGCTGTAGCTGTCATTCGGCTATGGCAGCGGCATGAGGAGGTTAAAAAAAAAAAAATATCTTTTTTCCCCTTTTTTTTATAATTGATCACATTTCCTCTATTCTTAGCTGAATAAGAGTTGAGGGAGGAGAAGCAGCAGCACACTGAGCTTCCCAGTGAAAGTCTGTGCAGGGGGGAAGGGCGTGGCAGGACAAGTCTGATCATTGGAGGAAAGCAGGCTGAGTTCCCAGCACGAAAACTTAGGGTGGTCTCGCGCAAATGGCTGAGATATGTGTTTTTTGGTGGGTGAGTGGAACTGCTGCCCCTACTTATACAACCAAACAGGTGGGGTGTATGGTAAATGATAAGTTGGGGTAGTAGGTGTGGTGCTGTTACCAACTTGGTTTTTATATCTTAAAGGGGTATGGCTTTTATACTACTATGTAGTAACAACCAATGCATTAAAAAGTGGCTAGTGCAAACAGTTGTTATATACCATATTAGAAATCATAAGTCCTATAAAGTTAATATCATCCCATCAAGTAAAGTGCCTATTGCCTTGAATCAATTTTGTGAGACAAATAAACAAATGCCTAGTGTTTAAATCAATTCATTTAGGAAAATCAATTTTAACATATCATATTTATGCAAAAGTCCATAAAGTGACTAGTGTTAACCACTTCAGCCCCAGAAGGATTTACCCCCTTCTTGACCAGAGCACTATTTGCGATTCGGCACTGCATCACTTTAACTGATAATTGTGTGGTCGTGCGATGTTGTACCCAAACAAGATTGACAAGAGTGACAATTTTGAAAAAAAAATATATATTTTTTTTTTACTTTTTACTATAATACGTATCCAAAAAAAAATATTGCGTCTAAAACTATAAGAATTGATTTATGGCATTTGTATTATTTTTTTTTGTTTACTAGTAACAACGGCAATCTGCAATTTTTATCAGGACTATGATATTAGACACTTTTGACACTTTTTTGGGACTATTGACATTTATACAGCGATCAGATCTAAAAATAGCCACTGATTACTGTATAAATGTCATTGGCAGGAAAGGGGTTAACACTAAGGGGACAATCAAGTGGTAAAGTGTGTTCCCTCACTGTGCTCTAACTGTATGGGAGCTTGGCTGGCAGGGGCATGACAGATCTAACTGATCCCGATGACAGAGATCAGTAGATCACTGTCATGCTGCCTGACAGAATAGGGAACTACCATGTTTACATTGGCGGTTCCCATTCTTCCTCTGTAGTAGGCGATTGCGGGTCGCTAGTGGGCATCGAGTCCGCCCGACCCGCGGCCACACTCACACAGCGAGCATGAGAGAGTGCCGCCGGTGGTGCGCAGTGGCCCGCTAGCTGCGCTTGCGCGAATTCCCATTTATATATGGTGATTCGCGCTACACTGCCACTCTGCAGCAGTAAATGTACACAAGCCGGTCGGCAAGTGGTTAAAGTGCATTATTGCACCCAATCTTGTAAAGTCCTTTCAAAAGTGACAGGTACTCTTCAGTGCTTATGTGCTGCTACTCAATGTGGTGACACCTAGTGGTATTACACTCACCAGATAGATTCACCCCTCAAAGGGGTACAAAGTATTTACTATATTATTCACTTATTACGGGGACAAAGTGCTCTTCTGTGTTTTAGTGCTGGTGCTCCTTAAGTGCCCCCTAACCACTAGCCGATTGCCTCACATACATTTACTGCTGCAGAGTGGCACGATCCCATGAATCATCATTTATAAATGACGGCTTGCTTGTGCGCAGCTAGCGGGCAGGAGCGCGCCATCGGCTGCACGCTCGCGTGCCACTGCAGTCTGCAGCAGGGTGGCCGTGGATCCGGTGGACTTGATATCCACTGGCTAGCCGTGATTGCCTGGCAAAGAAGAAAAATGGGGAACCGCTGATGAAAACAGGGAGGTTCCCCGTTCTGTCAGGCGGCATGTACGAGATCTACTGATCCCTGTCACTGGGATCAGTTAGATCTCTTATGCCCCTGGCAGCCCAGCCCCCAACCAGTTAGAGCATGCCTAAGGAACACAGTTAACCCTTAGATCGCCCCCTGCAGGTTAACCCCTTCACTGTCAATGACATTTACACAGTAATCAGCGGATATTTAAATTTCTGATCGCTGTATAAATGTCATTGGTCCCAAAACAGTGTCAACAATGTCTGACATATCCACTGCAATAGCACAGTCCTGATAAAAATCGCAGATCACCGCCATTAATAGTACAAAAAAAAAAATAGTAAAAATGCCATAAATTAATTCTCATGGTTTGTAAACGTGGCAACTTTTGTGCAAACCAATCAATAAACGCCGATCGCAATTTTTTTTTACCACAAATCTGAGGAAGAATACTAAAACTGATGAATACATTTTTTTTTTTGAATATGTATTATAGGAAAAAGTAAAAAAATATTGTTTTTATTTTCAAAATTGACGCTGTTTTTTTGTTAGTAGCGGTGATCAGAAGTGACGCAGAGGGGATCAAATACCACCAAAAGAAAGCTCTATTTGTGGGAAAAAAAGGGTGTCAATTTTGTTTAGGTACAACATCGCACAACCACACAGTTGTCAGTTAAAGTGATGCAGTGCCGAATTGCAAAAAGTGCTCTGGTCCTACAGTGGGAAATGCTTCTGGTCCTTAAGTGGTTAAAGATATTGCACTTACCAGAGAAATTCGCCCCTCCCAGCGGTATCTTGCATTCACAGCATATTGCCACTGCGCAGTGTTTGTCAGATCCACGCTTTGTAAAGCCTCTTTCCTACTCTGGTAGTATTAAGCCTCGTAAACACAGTGCAACGGTCATACAACCACACGTTGAACTTTGTCCAAAATCGGCTGTTGGCGGTTGTGTCTAGAATACTGACATGAACTAAGCGATCGTCCGACCAAGACGAACGTAGTGACGTGCTACGAGCGTATAAAGAGGAAGTTCAGGTGAATGTGGTTTGCAAATTACGAACACAGGTTACACGACCAAACACTTCATGGATTCCAAGCATGCGTGTTTTGCACTTACAACTTTGTTGGGTTGTCACGTCAGCCTGTGATGAAACGCATAGGGTGAGAGATGCAGTGAAGTCCCCACGTGTACGGAAGTTCCAGTGGTCGGGTGGATGAGAGTCGGCCGGAACTTTTTAAACAGTTCATCTGCGCAGATATTTTATGATTTATGTAAGTGCTATACTTTACTTTTAGAATAAATACTATACAGTGTTACACTATGTTCAGCTTTTATTTTTCCTAAGAGAGTCGTATGCTATGGTGAATGAGGAGGGACTGACATCCAGCTGTCTCGGGAATCTCGTTATACCCTGGCCGGGTCAGAGGCCGGACGTTTATTTGACCCCTATAGTGAAGGGGTCCACTATTTCCGGTAAGGGGCATCTGGTGGTGGATAATACAATGGTGATGTCACCTGTTGCAATGTGGTTTTTGAATCTCACACAGTGGTGATTTACATCTGTTGAAACAAACTCTCACTATCCAAACTATATATTGGGATTTATTGTGGACTATGGATTTGGACTTTATTCAATTTTTATATTTATGAATTAGTGCAGACTTACTTTATTGTTGATTAAGGGATTTGTCTGCATGTATGAACCACACTTGGATGAACTGTTTAACCCTCTGCTTATCTGGTTTCATCTATTGAATTTTGACCGATTTATTATTATCAGCGCAGCCTTTATTTTTTGACATTTTTTCTGCCGTGGGTATCACATGGTTTGGCTGTTGCTTGCCTTTTACCTATAAATGGTGTTTTATACCAATTGCGCAGTTTTCTGACCTATAACATATTGTGAATACGTTCTGGATCCATCTATCTGGTGAGTGTAATACCACTAGGGATCACCATATTGAGTAGCAGCACATAAGCACTGAAGAGTAGTGTTGAGCGAACCCGGACGGTCCGTACCGAACTTTGGGGTGTCCGGGACCCGGACCTGAACACGGACATTTCAAAAAACGTTTGGGTTCGGGTTCTGGGTTCTGGTAGTTGATCACGCATGTTGAATAGCTGCAGGGTAGCCAATCAACAAGCGTTTCACTGGTTTGCCCTTAGAAGAAATCACAGCCATGCCTACTAATGGCATGGCTGTGATTGGCCAGTGCATCATGTGACCCAGCCTCTATATAAGCTGAAGTCACTTGATGCTGCAGTTACATGCTCTCTGAGACTCTGAATAGTATAGGGAGAGGAAGCTGCCAGCGTTTTTGTGAGGGACAGATTGCAGATATTTTAACATCTGATCCTGCATCCTGAGATTACTACTACTGTTGCTCTGAGGGACAGATTGCAGAAATTTGAGAATCGAGATTTCACATACTGCTGCTTTGAGTGACAGATTGCAGATCAAACTTTGCATAACACAACTATTGCTGCGATCGTACACAACAATCAGACTGTGGGAGTAATTTGAGATTTCACATACTGCTGCTTTGAGTGACAGATTGCAGATCAAACCCTGTCTAACACAACGATCGTTACGATCGTACACAATGATCATATTGTGGGATCGTACACAGTGATCAGATTGTGGGAGTAATTTGAGATTTCACATACTGCTGCTTTGAGCGACAGATTGCAGATCAAACCCTGCATTACACAACGATCTGACTGCACTAGGTAGAGGCCTCTGCTTAGAGGGACAGATTATTGTTCAAAAATCATTGCCTACTCCTATAGGGCCAGGTTTCAGCTGTTGCTATAAGAGACACATTATTGTTCAAAAATCATCTCCTAGTTCTAAAGGGAGAGGTTTTAGCTGTTGCTGTAAGTGACACATTATTGCTCAAAAATCATCTCCTAGTTCTAAAGGGAGAGCTTCCAGCTGTTGCTGTAAGTGACACATTATTGTTCAAGAATCATCTCCTAGTTCTAAAGGGAGAGATTCTAGCTGTTGCTGTAAGTGACACATTATTGTTCAAAAATCATCTCCTAGTTCTAAAGGGAGAGCTTCCAGCTGGTGGTGTGAGCGGTGCATTTCTTGCGCCAAAATAAAAAGTCTGGCTACGTTGGTGTTTTAAAAAAAAAAAGGTATTAATTGGTATTAATAAATACTTACATAGGGCTATGTAGTACATTTGCGGGCACAATGAGGAGAGCAAATAAGGGACGTGGTCATGGTGCTGCTGGTGATGCTAGTGCTGCTGGTGTTGGTGGTGTTGGTGAACCTCCTTTTGGAAGGAGAGGACCTGGTCGAGGTGTGCCAGCTACACGCACAAGGGAAACACCTTCATCAGGTAGCCAACAGAACCTTCACTGGTATATGGTAGGCCAGAATGCCCCTCAACGATTGGTGAGGCCAGAACAAGTACAGGAGATAGTAGATTGGGTGGCTGACAATGCCTCCAGTTCCTTCACATTGTCTCCCTCCCGGTCCCTTGATGAAAGCTCAGAGTTGGCACCTGAACCCCATGGCCATCTGTCTTTCACCTCCGCCCCTTGTAAATTAGCCATGCAGTCTGAGCCCCAAGTCCTGCAAGAGACTCTTATGCTTTTTTGATGACTCTCCTGGTGTGCTTTCCGTGGGCCATCCATATAGCGCTGCCCCAGAAGTGGAAGACATTGAGTGCACCGATGCCCAACCACTTCTGCTGCAGGATGAGGACATGGAAACACCACCGCACCACGTCTCTGATGATGACGAAATACAGGTGCCAACTGCTGCAGCTTGCCTCAGTGTGCAGACTGACAAGGAGGGCAGTGGTGAAGGGTGGGTGGAAGATGATGTGGAGGATGATGAGGTCCTAGACCCCACATGGAATGAGGGTCATGCGAGTGACGTGTGGAGTTTGGAGTAAGAGGTGGTGGTCGCACAGAGGCATCAGCACAGCAAAAGAGGAAGCAGGTTGCAAAAGCAGAGCGAGCATCCCCTAGACAGTAGGCCTGCTACTAGCCACCGCACCCAGGGACCTAGCCCACCAAAGGCAGCTCAAAGGCATTCCCCCGCGTGGCAGTTCTTCAGACAATGTGCTGACGACAAGACACGAGTGGTTTGCAAGCTGTGCAATGATAGCCTGAGCCGGGGCATAAATATTCTCAACCTGAGCACAACCCCCATGACCAGGCATCTAAATTCAAGGCACAAGCTGCATTGGAATAATTACCTCAAAATCCAAGAAAGGTCTCAGGCCTCCTCCTGCTTCCTCTTCTGCTGCTGCCTCGGCCTCTTCCTCCACCTCTACAGTGACAGTGTCACCTATCACCCAGCAAACAGACGATATGACAGCAACGCCACCATGTCCACCACCGTCCCCAAGCATTTCCACATGGTCCCATGGAAGCTTACAGCTCTCCATCTCCCAAACACTGGAGAGAAAGAGGAAGTACCCCCCCACCCACCTGCGATCCCTGGCCCTGAATGCCAGCATTTCAAAATTACTGGCCTTTGAAATGCTGTCATTCCATCTGGTGGACACGGACAGTTCAAAAACCTGATGGCGGTGGCTGTCCCACAGTACGTGGTTCCCAGCTGCCACTATTTTTCCAGGCAAGCCATCCATTACCTGCACAAACAAGTCGGGACAAGATCAAGTGTGCACTGCGCAACGCCATCTGTGGCAAGGTCCACATAACCACTGATACATGGACCAGTAACACGGTCAATGATGCTATATCTCGCTAACTGCACTGGGCCGAGCCGGTTTGACGCACATCACTTGCATGGCGAATGTGCTGAATTTGGTGGTACAGAATTTTCCAAAAAACTACCCGGATATTTCAGAGCTGCTGCATAAAATGCGGGCCGTCTGTGCACACTTTCGGCGTTCTCACCCTGCTGCTGCTCGCCTGTCTGCGCTGCATCGGAACTTTGGCCTTCCCGCTCACCGCCTCATATGCGACGTGCCCACAAGAATTCCACCTTGCACATGCTGGAGAGACTGTGTGAGCAGCAGCAGGCAATAGTTGAGTTTCAGCTGCAGCATGCACGGGTCAGTCACTCTGCGGAACAGAAACACTTCACCACTAATGAGTGGGCCTCCATGCGAGACCTGTGTAGTGTATTGCGGTGTTTTGAGTACTCCACCAACATGGCCAGTGCCGATGACGCTGTTCTCAGCATTACTATCCCACTTCTATGTCTCCTTGAAAAAACACTTCGGGCCACGATGGAAGAGGATGTGGCACAGGAGGATGAGGAGGAGGAGGAGGAGGAGGAAGAGGGGTCATTTCCACGGTTATCAGGCCAGTCATTCGCAAGTGGCTCGGAGGGTGGGTTCCTGCACCAGCATAGGCCAGGTCAAAAATATTCAAGCCAGGGCACAGTTCTGGAGGACGAGGAAGATGAGGAGGAGTAGGAATCGCAGCAGGGTGGCACCCAACGCAGCTCGTGGGCATCACTGGAGCATGGCTGGGGGGGATACAGAGGACACAGATGATATTCCTCCCACAGAGGACAGCTTGTCTTTGCCTCTGGGCAGCCTGGCACACATGAGCGACTACATGCTGCAGTGCCTGCCCAACGACAGCCGAGTTGCCCACATTGTAACTTCTTCTGATTACTGGGTGGCCACCCTGCTGGATCCCCAGTACAAGGACAACGTGCCATCCTTAATTCCCTCACTGGAGCGTGAGTGGAAGATGCGCGACTACAAGCGCACACTGGTAGAGGCGCTGCTGAGGGCATTCCCAAATTACACCGGGGGCTCAGTGGAAGCACAAGGTGAAGGCAGAGGAGGAGGAGGAGGAAGAAGCCACCAACGCAGCTGTGCCACCACCAGCACCTCAGAAGGCAGGGTTAGCATGGCCGAAATGTGGCAAAGCTTTGTCAGCAGCCCACCACAACAAACAGCAGCACCAGCCGATAGACAACGTCTTAGCAGGAGGCAGCATTTCAACAACATGGCGCAAGAGTATGCCCACGCCTACACGTACTGACTGATGGGTCTGCCCCATTCAACTTCTGGGTCTCCAAATTGGCCACATGGCCTGAGCTTGCCGTTTATGCCTTGGAGGTGCTGGCCTGCCCAGTGTATTGTCTGAACGTGTGTTTAGCATGGCAGGGGGCGTTATCACAGACAAGCGCAGCCGCCTGTCCACAGCCAACGTGGACAAGCTAACCTTTATTAAAATGAACCAGGCATGGATCCCACAAGACTTGTCTGTACCTTATGCAGATTAAACATTTAGACCGGACTCACACAGCCAATCGTATACTTGTTTTTTTGAATAGGCCTCAATATTTTGGGGGCTACCCCAATTATAAACAAACAAAAAAAAACAGTGTTGGCTACCTCCTCCTCCTCCTCGACCACCGCCACTTCCACCTACACTGCCACGGTCACGGCCTAGTCAACCTCTAGGCTCCTACTCCACATCCACCCCCCTTCCCATTTTTTTTTATTTGATTTTAATTTATTTTCCCTATCCCCATTTTTTTGTAGGGCACTTGCCCTACTCTTACCCCCATTTTACTTCCTTTTGCAGCCCTCTAGCACTTGCCAGGACTTTGTTTCAGCCATTTTTGTGCCTATAAGTTCAGGTCCCCATTGACTTCAATGGGGTTCGGGGTCCGGGATAAAGTTCAGGCAACGTTCGGTGCCGAACCCAGACTTTTTCCTAAAGTTCATTCGGACCCTCCGAACCCGAACGTCCAGGTGTTCGCTTAACTCTACTGAAGAGCACTTGTCACTTTTGAAAGGACTTTACAAGATTGGCTGCAATAATTCACTTTAACACTGGCCACTTTATGGACTTTTGCATAAAAATGATTATATGTTGAAATGGATTTTCTGTATATGAATTGATTTAAACACTAGGCACATTCATTTATTTTTCTCACAAAGATAGATTTAAAGCAATAGGCACTTTACTTGATGGGATGATATTAACTTTATAGGACTTATGATTTCTAATATGGTACATAAAAATTGTTTTCAATAGTCACTTTTAAATGTATTGGTTGTCACTAGAGTTGAGCGGACACCTGGATGTTCGGGTTCGTGGAGTTCGACTGAACTTCAAGAAAAAGTTCGAGTTTGGCACCAAACTTGACCCAAACTTGACCCCGAACCCCATTGAAGTCAATGGTGACCCGAACTTTTGGGCACTAAAATGTCTCTAAAAAAGTCCTGGAAAGGACTAGAGGGCTGCAAAAGGAAGAAAAATGGGGGTAAGAGTAGAACAAGTGCACTGCAAACAAATGTGGATAGGGAAATAACTTAAAATCACATTAGAAAAAAAAAAAATTGGAGGAGGAGGTGGATGTGGAGTAGAAGCCTAGAGGTTGAGGAGGCGGTGACCGTGGCTATGTAGGTGGAAGTGGCGGTGGAGGAGGAGGTAGCCAACACTGTTTTTTGTTTGTTTGGGTTTTTTTTTTCTAATTGGGGTAGTCCCCAAAATATTGAGACATATTAAAAAAAAATAGGATACCAATGGCTGCGTGAGGCCGGTCTAAACGTCTATTCTGCACAAGGTCACACAAGTCTTGTGGGATCCATGGCTGGTTCATTTTTTTTTTTTTTTTTATGTATAATTTTTATTAGGTTTTAACATGAATATACAAGAATATAGTCAAGCAGCAGTACAAAAATATACCGATATATTCCTGATTAAGAATGGAGGGGGGGTAAGGGGACTAAGGGAAGGGGGAGGAGTGGGAATGGGCACTAA
>BLSH010487019.1:13449-28794 GCA_018402905.1 Glandirana rugosa | reverse complement strand
TTAAAACTATCTACCCGTCCTCTCGCGCTCGTAATAATAGTAAGTGTCAGGTTTGAATTTATGGTATTTAAACCCTTATTTGGTCCATTCGAAAATCGGGTCGAAACATCTCCGGGGATGTGGGGGAGGGTGTATAGTTGCGATTCTGCGGGTCTACCGTGCTGCTGTAGTCTGAGTTTTCTGCACTAGAGACATGATCTCTTAAAAATAAGGTTAAATATATCACTTCTGGGATATCTACTCTTCAACCGTAGGAGGAAGGAACTGTTCCACTTAGACGGATGTTAACTGGGACGTCTGAACTGCCGGGATTTACGAGGTTCGGACGTGAACCCGTCGGGGCCAGGGGCTTTGTTGGGGGCGAGTGAGGAGATCGCTTGAGTGACTTCTAGTACCGTTATGGGAGCATTTAGGGCCGTCAAGTCTGCAGGGTCAATTGTAGGCAGATTCACCTTGTCAAGGAAGGAGGATGCCAACTTCTCATCTATAGGGTCTTCACTATATAAATTGGAATAAAAATTCTCTAGTACAGAGATCACGTCTTTTGAGTCTGATGTCGTCGTGCCATCTGGGCGTCTTAGCGTTGATATGTGGGAGGGGGTGTAGGGGCCTCTACAAAGCTGGGCTAAAAGCTTACCTGGTTTATTCCCAAATTTATGGTATTTAAGTTTGGACTGTGAATGATAATAATGCTCGCGCTCTCCTGCCCATCTATCAAAATTAGATTTCGCCTCTAACCAAATTTTCCTATTGTCAGGGGAGTTGAGTTTAGTAAGGGCTATTTGCGCATTCCGCAGAGCAGCGCTGGCTTTTTCATATTGCTGGGCTGATTTTTTTTTATGTGTCGCCGTGAATGCTAATATTCTACCTCGTAGGACGACTTTTGCAGTTTCCCAGAATAGTGTGGGGTTCCCCACATGTTCCGAGTTGGTTTCCAGGAACTCTTCCCAAGACTTGCGAATCACCTCTAGCAGCTCGGTGTTGCCCACCAAGTGCGAAGGGAATCGCCATATCCTGGGTGAGCCGGGAGTTTCTGAGAGGGTCAGCTGGAGGGCGATTGGGGTATGATCTGAGATCGCCATGTCTAGGATTTCTGGATTGAGGGAGAATGGGAGCATGAGTGGGTTACATAGCATGTAGTCTATCCGTGATAAGCTCTGGTGTGGTGGGGAAAAAAAGGTAAACTCCTTTCCTATCGGGTTATGAAGTCTCCAAACATCAGTAAGTTGGGTGGCTTCCACGAACTGGGCTAGAGCTGAGGGGGAACCAGGAGGTTCTTGTTGTGGCTTGGGTAGGGGGCGGGCCCTATCCTCTCGGATGGACATGACCGAGTTGAAGTCCCCTCCTATTAACACGGGCAGGTGGAGGAATGTTGCTAGCCTGGCCGTCAGGTCGTGAAAAAACGCCTTGGAGGGAGAGTTTGGGGCGTATACGTTGCCCAGCATCAACTCCCTCTCGAAGAGTTTGAGCTTGAGGAGGGATATGCGCCCTTCGTTGTCCTGTACCTCCGAGAGGATTTGGGAAGCTACATTTTTATGTATTAGGGTTACCACTCCTGCTTTGCCATTTGTGGTAGGTGACCCAAAAACTTGGCCCACCCAGAGTTTTTTAAGACGCCAAAAATCATTGTGGGACAGGTGGGTCTCTTGAAGCATAGCAATGTCTGCACGCAGGCGCCTTAGGTGCCTGAGTACTGCCATTCTTTTGTGTGGAGATTTAAGCCCCTTTACGTTCCAGGATATAACTTTTAAGTTATGTCTGGTTGGAGAGTAAGGCTAATGGTCACAGGATTTTTAGTAGTATGTTTTGAATATATTATCACCAAGGAGCTCAAATAAAGCGGGGAGATGAGCATGGGTAGAGAGTCTCTAGGAGTAGGGGATGAGGATAGGGGCTGGAAGAGGGTGGCGGGCTTGTCCTCCCAAACATTGAGTAGCATTAATAACAAAGGAGAATAAACAAGAATAACATACCGCAAACTAGTAGGTGGACTTCTCTTTTTTCCATATGACATACCGTCACACTCCAGATAGCATTACCGGAGTCCCATCAGCCTGGGGTCTGCGAACCGTGGACAAGATGGTGCCTTGGGGAGGTGCGAGAATGATCTTGAAGCGGAGATGACTGAGTAAGGATCGACAGCTTCATGCTGAGGAGCTCCGATAAGGCCATGTGGGAGAAAGAGTCTATATAGACAAACAGAACATAAGTGCATGAAAAAAGCAACAAAACATTAGTCATCATCACATCTGGGCTAACTAGTGGGCATTTGAAAATAGACATCAGAAGAACCTCAAATTATATAAGTAGGGGCACCAGCCTGGGGGTGCTCAAGTCCGGTAATAGCGCATGCTAGGATGGTGGCTGATCCTAGTTCTAGGGCGGGGGGAGCTGTCTAGCCTTATCCGAGTAACGGGCCCTTTTGGGTGAGTCTTTACACGGGCTCCGGAGATCCCTGCTCCCTGGGGACGGGGGGTGAGCGCTTCCTTGCTGAGTTTCCATAGGGATTTGGAATTGGGAGAGAAGGTAGTTCTCGGCCTCTGCAGGGAGGGTAAAAGATTTTGCTTCCCCTGACTGGTCAGTAAGGCGTAAGATGGCTGGATAAGATAGAGTGAATTTAATGCCTTTCTGAAAGAGGGCAGAGCAGATAGGTTGGAAGGCTTTTCGGCGTTTTGACACCTCTTGCGAGTAATCCGCAAATATTAAAATTTTGTGACCTTCAAATTGCAGGGACTTAGCATTTCTGAATGATTTCAGGATTGCCACTCTGTCCGCATAGTTCAGGAACCGTGCTATTACTGGCCGGGGAGAGCGTCGGTCGTTTGAAGGGGGTCCCAGGCGGTGCGCCCTTTCAATGATACAGGGCCCTGTGATGCCCAGGGCTAAAGGGATGCGGGTGGTGCAAATGTCCGTCAGGGCGTTGTTGTTATAGGTTTCGGGGAGCCCAATGAATCTGAGGTTGTTCCTCCTCGTGCGATTCTCGATATCATCGAGCTTGTCTAAAATATATTGCTGGGTGTGTAGAAGCTTTTGTTCTGTGTGCTGTGCAGCTTGTAGCTCGTCCTCTATGTCAGAGGTGCGTGACTCTAACTCCCCCAGTCTCTTGGTGTGCTCACCTAGTTGTTTGGTGAGGTGCTCCATGCCTGCCTGTACTGCTCTCTCCACGGCCTCTGCGATCGTGGGAGAGAGGAGTGCTGCTACTGACTGTGCGATCCGTGCTAGCTGTGCCTCCGAGGCCTCCCAGGAGGGGACAGGCGTGGGAGCAGGAGATGGCGTGGTAGTGGCGGTGAGCTGCCCGTCCGCCATGTTGGCCGCGTGTGTGCCCGCTCCCGCTGGGTCGGCTCTAGCCGGGGCGCTGGCGGATATACCGCCGTGCAGGACGAATCTGTCCATGCCTGTCTTACCCGGGAGGCGACTGCTTGGTTGGTTGCCACGGGGGGGGTCGCTTTATGCGGATCAGTAGCCGGTTATGTGAGGCTGTGGTCCGGAGCTGCTTCTCCTCACTCCCTCGTCATATGGCGCCGGAACCGGAAGTGGCTGGTTCATTTTAATAAACATTAGCTTGTCCACGTTGGCTGTTGACAGGCGGCTGCGCTTGTCTGTGATAACGCCCCCTACCGTGCTAAACACACATTCAGACAATACACTGGCTGCAGGGCAGGCCAGCACTTCCAAGGCATAAAGGGCAAGCTCAGGCCATGTGCCCAATTTGGAGACCCAGAAGTTGAATGGGGCAGACCCATCAGTCAGTACGTGTAGGCGTGTGCACACATACTGTTCCACCATGTTGCATAAATGCTGCCTCCTGCTAAGACGTTGCCTATCAGCTGGTGGTGCTGTTTGTTGTGGTGTGCTGCCGAGAAAGCTTTTCCACATTTCGGCCATGCTAACCCTGCTTTCTGAGGTGCTGGTGGTGCCAAAGCTGCGTTGGCGACTTCTTCCTCCTCCTCTGCTTTCACCTTGTGCTTCCACTGAGCCCCCGGTGTCATTTGGGAATGCCCTCAGCAGTGCGTCTACCAGCGTGTGCTTGTAGTTGCGCATCTTCCGATCACGCTCCAGTGAGGGAATTAAGGAAGGCACGTTGTCCTTGTAACGGGGATCCACCAGGGTGGCCACCCAGTAATCAGCACAAGTTAAAATGTGGGCAACTCAGATGTCATTGAGCAGGCACTGCAGCATGTAGTCGCTCATGTGTGCCAGGCTGCCCAGAGGCAAAGACAAGCTGTCCTCTGTGGGAGGTGTATCATCTGTGTCCTCCGTATCCCCCCAGCCACACTCCAGTGATGCCCACGAGCTGTGTTGGGTGCCACCTTGCTGTGAACACGGTTCTTCCTCCTCCTCATCATCATCCTCATCTTCCAGAACTGTGCCCTGGCTTCAAATTTTTTACCTGGCCTATGCTGTTGCAGGAATCCACCCTCCGAGCCATTTGTGAATGACTGGCCTAATAACCGTGGAAATGACCCCTCTTCCTCCTCCTCCTGTGTCACATCCTCTTCCATCATCGCCCAAAGTGTTTTTTCAAGGAAACATAGAAGTGGGATAGTAACGCTGAGAACAGGGTCATCGGCGCTGGCCATGTTGGTGGAGTACTCCAAACACCGCAATATGGTACACAGGTCTCGCATGGAGGCCCACTCGTTGGTGGTGAAGTGGTGCTGTTCCACAGAGCGACTGACCCGTGTGTGCTGCAGCTGAAACTCCACTATTGCCTGCTGCTGCTCGCACAGTCTCTCCAGCATGTGCAAGGTGGAGTTCCACCTTGTGGGCACGTTGCATAGGAGGCTGTGAGCGGGAAGGCTGAAGTTCCGCTGCAGTGCAGACAGGAGAGCCGCAGCTGGGTGAGAACGCTGAAAGCGTGCACAGACGGCCCGCACTTTCTGCAGCAGCTCTGACATATCCGTGTAGTTTTTTAGAAATTTCTGCACCACCAAATTCAGCATATGCGCCAGGCAAGGGATGTGCGTCAAACCAGCTAGGCCCAGAGCTGCTACGAGATTTCGCCCATTATCGCACACCACCAGGCTGGGCTTGAGGCTCAGTGGCAGCAACCACTCATTGGTCTGTTGTTCAATGCCCGTCCTCGGCTGCACCCCAACCATATCAGTTTTAAAACAGCCTGCTTTCGTTTCCCCCTGGATGTGCTGAAGTTGGTGGTGAAGGTGTTACGCTGACTGGATGAGGAGGTGATCGAGGAGGAGGAAGTGGAGTAGGAGGTAACAGGAGGCAAAGAAAAATGTCCTGCAATCCTCGGTGGCAGAAGGACATGAGCCAAAAGGCTAGCCGCCTCAGGCCCAACCGCCACTACATTTGCCCAGTGTGCAGTTAGCGAGATATAGCGTCCATGCCCATGCTTACTGGTCCACGTATCAGTGGTTATGTGGACTTTGCCACAGATGGTGTTGCGCAGTGCACATTTGATCTTGTCCCTGACTTGTTTGTGTAGGGAATGGATGGCTCACCTGGAAAAGTAGTGGCGGCTGGGAACCACGTACTGTGAGACAGACACTGCCATCAGGTTTTTAAAACTGTCCGTGTCCACCAGATGGAATGACAGCATTTCAAAGGCCGGGAATTTTGAAATGCTTGCATTCAGGGCCAGGAATCGTGGGTGGGTAGGGGGGTACTTCCTCTTTCTCTCCAGTGTTTGGGAGATGGAGAGCTGTAAGCTTCCATGGGACCGTGTGGAAATGCTTGGGGACGGTGGTGGACATGGTGGCGTTGCTGTCACATCATCTGTTTGCTGGGTGGCAGGTGACACTGGCACTGTAGAGGTGGAGGAAGAGGCCGAGGCAGCAGCAGAAGAGGAAGCAGGAGGAGGCCGAGACCTTTCTTGGATTTTGAGGTGCTTATTCCACTGCAGCTCATGCTTTGCATGTAGATGCCTGGTCATGCAGGTTGAGCTCAGGTTTAGAACATTTATGCCTCGCTTCAGGCTCTGATTGCACAGCGTGCAAACCACTCGTGTCTTGTCGTCAGCACATTGTCTGAAGAACTGCCACGCCGGGGAACTCCTTTGAGCTGCCTTTGCTGTGCTAGGGCCTTGGGTGCAGTGGATAGTAGCAGGCGTACTGTCTAGGGGTACTGCCACCTCCTTCCTCTTTTGCTGTGCTGGTGCCTCTGTGCAACCACCACCTCTTCCCAAAACTGCACACGTCACTCGCATGACCTTCATGACCTTCATTCCATGTGGGGTCTAGGACCTCATCATCCTCCACATCATCTTCCACCAACCCTTCACCACTGCCCTCCTTGTCAGTCTGCACACTGTGGAAAGCAGCAGCAGTGTTTCGTCATCATCAGAGACGTGGTGCGGTGGTGTTTCCATGTCCTCATCCTGAAACAGAAGTGGTTGGGCATCGGTGCACTCAATGTCTTCCACTTCTGGGGCAGGGCTATGTGGATGCCCACAGAAAGCACACCAGCAGAGTTATCAAAAAGCATAAGAGACTGCTGCTTGGGGCTCAGATTGCTTGGCTGATTTACAAGGGGCTGAGGTGAAAGACAGATGGCCATGGGGTTCAGGTGCCAACTCTGAGCTTTCATCAAGGGACCGGGTGGGAGATAATGTGAAGTAAATGGAGGCATTGTCAGCCACCCAATCTACTATCGCCTGTACTTGTCCTGGGATCACCATTCGTTGAGCGTCATTTAGGCCTACCATATAACGTTGAAGGTTCTGTCGGTTACTCGCACCTGAGGAAGGTGTTTCACTTGTGCATGTAGCTGGCACAAATCAACCAGGTCCTCTCCTTGCAACAGGAACTTCACCAACACCAGCAGCACCAGCAGCACCAGCAGCATCACGACCACGTCCCTTATTTGACGTTCTCCTCATTCTTGACGCAAATGTACTAGTAGCACTATTTATTATTATTCTTTTTTTTTAAACCAGCAATGTAGACGCACTTTTTATTTTTGCGCAAGAAATGCACAGCAAGGTGTATTATGTACTATGCAGCACTATTTATTAATACTAAAAAAAAAAAGAATGATAAATTATTATTCTTTATTTTTGAAAACAGCAACGTAGATGCACTTTTTATTTTTGTGCAAGAAATGTACCAGCAGCAGGAACCTCTCCCTAAACCAGTATGAGATGATTTTAAAACACTAATCTGTCCCTCACAGCACTGACCTGTCCCTACTGGAGTATGAGATGATTTTAGAATGATAATCTGTCCCTCACAGCACTGACAGGAACCTGTCCCTACTGCAGTATGAGATGATTTTAGAACGATAATCTGTCCCTCACAGCACCGACAGGAACCTCTCCCTACTCCAGTATGAGATGATTTTAGAAAGATAATCTCCCTGTCACAGCACTGACAAGAACCTCTCCCTAAACCAGTATGAGATGATTTTAGAATGCTAATCTGTCCCTCACAGCACCAACAGGAGCCTGTCTCTACTGCAGTATGAGATGATTTTAGAATGATAATCTGTCCCTCACAGCACCGACAGGAACCTGTCCCTACTGCAGTATGAGATGATTTTAGAATGGTAATCTGTCCCTCACAGCACCGACAGGAACGTCTCTCTTCTCCAGTATGAGATTATTTTAGAAAGATAATCTGTCCCCCACAGCACAGACAGGAACCCCTCCCTACACCAGTATGAGATGATTTTAGAATGCTAATCTATCCCTCACAGCACTGACAGGAACCTGTCCCTACCGAAGTATGAGATGATTTTAGAACGATAATCTGTCCCTCACAGCACCGACAGGAACCTCTCATTACTCCAATATGAGATGATTTTAGAACTATATCTTTTCCTCACAGCACCGACAGGAACCTCTCCCTACACCAGTATGAGATGATTTTAGAACGCTAATCTGTCCATCACAGCACCGCCAGGAACTAGTCCTTACTGCACTATGAGATGATTTTAGAACGATAATCTGTCCATCACAGCACCGACAGGAACCTGTCCCTAATGCAGTATGAGATGATTTTGGAACGAAAATCTGTCGCTCACAGCACCGCCAGGAACCTCTCCCTAAACCAGTATGAGATGATTTTAGAACGCTAATCTGTCCCTCACAGCACTGCCAGGAACCTGTCCCTAATGCAGTATGTGATGATTTTAGAACGATAATCTGTCCCTCACAGTACTGACAGGAACCTGTCCCTACTGCAGTATGAGATGATTTTAGAACGATAATCTGTCCGTCACAGCACCAACAGGAATCTCTCCCTACACCAGTATGATATGATTTTAGAACGATAATCTTTTCCTCACAGCACCGACAGGAACCTGTCTCTACTGCAGTATGATATGATTTTAGAATGCTAATCTGTCCCTCACAGCACCGACAGGAACCTGTCCCTACTGCAATATGAGATGATTTTAGAACGATAATCGGTCCCTCACAGCACCGACAGGAATCTATCCCTACTACAGTATGAGATGATTTTAGAAAGATAATCTGTCCCTCACAGCACAGACAGGAACCTCTCCCTACACCAGTATGAGATGATTTTAGAACGCTAATCTGTCCCTCACGGCACCGACAGGAACCTGTCCCTACCGAAGTATGAGATGATTTTAGAATGATAATCTGTCCCTCACAGCACCGGCAGGAACCTCTCCATACTCCAATATGAGATGATTTTAGAATGATAATCTGTTCCTAACAGCACAGACAGGAACCTGTCCCTACTGCAGTATGAGCTGATTTTAGAACGCTATTCTGTCCCTCATAGCACCGCCAGGAACCTGTCCCTACTGCAGTATGAGATGAATTTAGAATGATAATCTGTCCCTCGCAGCACCGACAGGAACCTGTCCCTACTGCAGTATGAGATGATTTTGGAACGAAAATCTGTCCCTCACAGCACCGCCAGGAACCTCTCCCTACACCAGTATGAGATTATTTTAGAACGCAAATCTGTCACTCCCAGCAATACCAGGAACCTGTCCCTACTGCAGTATGAGATGACTTTAGAATGATAATCTGTCCCCAATAGCACTGACAGGAACCTCTCCCTACTCCAGTATGAGATGATTTTAGAACGATAATCTGTCCCTCACAGCACCGGCAGGAACCTCTCCCTAAACCAGTATGAGATGATTTTAGAATGCTAATCTGTCCATCACAGCACCAACAGGAACCTGTCCCTACTGCAGTTTGAGATGATTTTAGAACAATAATCTGTCCCTCACAGCACCGCCAGGAACCTGTACCTACTGCAGTATGAGATGATTTTAGAACGATAATCTGTCCGTCACAGCACCGACAGGAATCTCTCCCTACACCAGTATGATATGATTTTAGAACGATAATCTTTTCCTCACAGCACCGACAGGAACCTCTCCCTACACCAGTATGAGATGATTTTAGAACGCTAATCTGTCCATCACAGCACCGCCAGGAACTAGTCCTTACTGCACTATGAGATGATTTTAGAACGATAATCTGTCCATCACAGCACCGACAGGAACCTGTCCCTAATGCAGTATGAGATGATTTTGGAACGAAAATCTGTCACTCACAGCACCGCCAGGAACCTCTCCCTAAACCAGTATGAGATGATTTTAGAACGCTAATCTGTCCCTCACAGCACTGCCAGGAACCTGTCCCTACTGCAGTATGAGATGATTTTAGAATGATAATCTGTCCGTCACAGCACCGACAGGTATCTCTCCCTACACCAGTATCATATGATTTTAGAATGCTAATCTGTCCCTCACAGCACCAACAGGAACCTGTCTCTACTGCAGTATGATATGATTTTAGAATGCTAATCTGTCCCTCACAGCACCGACAGGAACCTGTCCCTACTGCAATATGAGATGATTTTAGAACGATAATCGGTCCCTCACAGCACTGACAGGAATCTATCCCTACTACAGTATGAGATGATTTTAGAAAGATAATCTGGCCCTCACAGCACAGACAGGAACCTCTCCCTACACCAGTATGAGATGATTTTAGAACGCTAATCTGTCCCTCACAGCACCGACAGGAACCTGTCCCTACCAAAGTATGAGATGATTTTAGAATGATAATCTGTCCCTCACAGCACCGGCAGGAACCTCTCCATACTCCAATATGAGATGATTTTAGAATGATAATCTGTTCCTAACAGCACCGACAGGAACCTGTCCCTACTGCAGTATGAGATGATTTTAGAACGCTATTCTGTCCCTCATAGCACCGCCAGGAACCTGTCCCTACTGCAGTATGAGATGAATTTAGAATGATAATCTGTCCCTCGCAGCACCGACAGGAACCTGTCCCTACTGCAGTATGAGATGATTTTGGAACGAAAATCTGTCCCTCACAGCACCGCCAGGAACCTCTCCCTACACCAGTATGAGATTATTTTAGAACGCAAATCTGTCACTCCCAGCAATACCAGGAACCTGTCCCTACTGCAGTATGAGATGATTTTAGAATGATAATCTGTCCCCAATAGCACTGACAGGAACCTCTCCCTACTCCAGTATGAGATGATTTTAGAACGATAATCTGTCCCTCACAGCACCGGCAGGAACCTCTCCCTAAACCAGTATGAGATGATTTTATAATGCTAATCTGTCCATCACAGCACCAACAGGAACCTGTCCCTACTGCAGTTTGAGATGATTTTAGAACAATAATCTGTCCCTCACAGCACCGCCAGGAACCTGTACCTACTGCAGTATGAGATGATTTTAGAACGATAATCTGTCCGTCACAGCACCGACAGGAATCTCTCCCTACACCAGTATGATATGATTTTAGAACGATAATCTTTTCCTCACAGCACCGACAAGAACCTCTCCCTACACCAGTATGAGAGGATTTTAGAACGCTAATCTGTCCATCACAGCACCGCCAGGAACTAGTCCTTACTGCACTATGAGATGATTTTAGAACGATAATCTGTCCATCACAGCACCGACAGGAACCTGTCCCTAATGCAGTATGAGATGATTTTGGAACGAAAATCTGTCACTCACAGCACCGCCAGGAACCTCTCCCTAAACCAGTATGAGATGATTTTAGAACGCTAATCTGTCCCTCACAGCACCGCCAGGAACCTGTACCTACTGCAGTATGAGATGTTTTTAGAACGATAATCTGTCACTCACAGCACAGACAGGAACCTCTCCCTTCTCCAGTTTAAGATTATTTTAGGATGATAATCTGTCCCTCACAACACCACCAGGAACCTGTCCCTACTCCAGTATAAGATGATTTTAGAATGCTAATCTGTCCCTCACAGCACCGACAGGAACGTGTCCCTACTGCAGTATGAGATGATATTAGAACGAAAATCTGTCCCTCACAGCACTGACAGGAACCTGTCCCTACTGCAGTATGAGATGATTTTAGAACAATAATCTGTCCCTCACAGCACTGACAGGAACCTCTCCCTACACCAGTATGAGATGATTTTAGAACGCTAATCTGTCCCTCACAACACTGCCAGGAACCTGTCCCTACTCCAGTATTTGATGATTTTAGAATGATAATCTGTCCCTCACAGCACTGACAGGAACCTGTCCCTACTGCAGTATGAGATGATATTAGAACGAAAATCTGTCCCTCACAGCACTGACAGGAACCTGTCCCTACTGCATTATGAGATGATTTTAGAACGATAATCTGTCCCTCACAGCACTGACAGGAATCTCTCCCTATACAAGTATGAGATGATTTTAGAATGCTAATCTGTCCCTCACAGCACCGCCAGGAACCTGTCCCTACTTTAGTATGAGATGATTTTAGAACGATAATCTGTCCCCTACGGCCCCGACAGGAACCTTTCCCTACTCCAGTATGAGATGATTTTAGAACGCTTATCTGTCCCTCACAGCACCGCCAGGAACCTGTCCCTACTGCAGTATGAGATGATTTTAGAACGATACTCTGTGCCTCACAGCACCGACAGGAACCTCTTCCTTCTCCAGTATGAGATGATTTTAGAACGCTAATCTGTCCCTCACAGCACCGACAGGAACATGTCGCTACTGCATTATGAGATGATTTTAGAACGATAATCTGTCCCTCACAGCACCGACAGGAACCTCTACTATAATCCAGTATGAGATGATTTTAGAACGATAATCTGTCCCTCACAGCACCACCAGGAACCTCTCCCTACACCAGTATGAGATGAGTTTAGAATGATAATCTGTCCCTCTCAGCACCGACAGGAACCTCTCTCTACACCAGTATGAGATGATTTTAGAACGCTAATCTGTCTATCACAGCACCGTCAGGAACCTCTCCCTACTACAGTATGTGATGATTTTAGAATGATAATCTGTCCTTCACAGCACCGACAGGAACCAATCCCTACTGCAGTATGAGATGATTTTAGAACGAAAATCTGTCCCTCACAGCACCGACAGGAACCTCTCCCTACTCCATTATGAGATGATGTTAGAATGATAATCTGTCCCTCACAGCACTGACAGGAACCTGTCCCTACTGCAGTATGAGTTGATTTTAGAAAGATAATCTGCCCCTCACAGCACCGACAGGAGCCTCTCCCTACTCCAATATGAGATTATTTTAGAACGATAATCTGTCCCTCACAGCACCACCAGGAACCTCTCCCTACACCAGTATGAGATAATTTTAGAACACTAATCGGTCCCTCACAGCACCGCCAGGAACCTGTCCCTACTGCAGTATGACATGATTTTAGAACAATAATCTGTCACTCACATCACCATCAGAAACCTCTCCCTACTGCAGTATGAGATGATTTTAGACTGATAATCCGTCCCTCACAGCACCGACAGGAACCTCTCCCTACTCCAGTATGAGATGATTTTAGAATGCTAATCTGTCCCTCACAGTACCGACAGCAACCTGTCCCTACTGCAGTATGACATGATTTTAGAATGATAATCTGTCCCTCACTGCATCGACAGGAACCTCTCCCTACTCCAGTATGAGATGATTTTAGAACGATAATCTGTCCCTCTCAGCACCGACAGGAACCTTTCTCTACACCAGTATGAGATGATTTTAGAACGCTAATCTGTCTATCACAGCACCATCAGGAACCTCTCCCTACTGCAGTATGTGATGATTTTAGAATGATAATCTGTCCCTCACAGCACCGACAGGAACCTGTCCCTACTGCAGTATGAGATGATTTTAGAACGAAAATCTGTCCCTCACAGCACCGACAGGAACCTCTCCCTACTCCATTATGAGATGATGTTAGAATGATAATCTGTCCCTCACAGCACTGACAGGAACCTGTCCCTACTGCAGTATGAGTTGATTTTAGAAAGATAATCTGTCCCTCACAGCACCGACAGGAACCTCTCCCTACACCAGTATGAGAAGATTTTAGAACGCTAATCTGTCCCTCACAGCACCGCCAGGAACCTGTCCCTACTGCAGTATGAGATGATTTTAGAACGATAATCTGTCCCTCACAGCACCGACAGGAACCTCTCCCTACTCCAGTATGAGATGATTTTAGAACGCTAATCTGTCCCTCACAGCACCGACAATAACCTCTCCCTACTGCAGTATGAGATGAGTTTAGAATGATAATCTGTCCCTCACAGCACCGACAGGAACCTGTCCCTACTCCAGTATGAGATTATTTTAGAATGCTAATCTGTCCCTCACAGTACCGACAGCAACCTGTCCCTACTGCAGTATGAGATGATTTTAGAACGATAATCTGTCCCTCACTGCACCGACAGGAACCTTTCTCTACACCAGTATGAGATGATTTTAGAACGCTAATCTGTCTATCACAGCACCATCAGGAACCTCTCCCTACTGCAGTATGTGATGATTTTAGAATGATAATCTGTCCCTCACAGCACCGACAGGAACCTGTCCCTACTGCAGTATGAGATAATTTTAGAACGAAAATCTGTCCCTCACAGCACCGACAGGAACCTCTCCCTACTCCATTATTAGATGATGTTAAAATGATAATCTGTCCTTCACAGCACTGACAGGAACCTGTCCCTACTGCAGTATGTGATGATTTTAGAAAAATAATCTGTCCCTCACAGCACCGACAGGAACCTCTCTCTACACCAGTATGAGATGATTTTAGAACGCTAATCTGTCTATCCCAGCACTGTCAGGAACCTCTTCCTACTGCAGTATGTGATGATTTTAGAACGATAATCTGTCCCTCACAGCACCGACAGGAACCTCTCCCTACTCCAGTATGAGATGATTTTAGAATGCTAATCTGTCCCTCACTGCATCGACAGGAACCTCTCCCTACTCCAGTATGAGTTGATTTTAGAACGATAATCTGTCCCTCACAGCACCGACAGGAACCTCTCCCTACTGCAGTATGAGATGAGTTTAGAATGATAATCTGTCCCTCACAGCACCGACAGGAACCTCTCCCTAGTCCAGTATGAGATTATTTTAGAATGCTAATCTGTCCCTCACAGTACCGACAGCAACCTGTCCCTACTGCAGTATGAGATGATTTTAGAATGATAATCTGTCCCTCACTGCATCGACAGGAACCTCTCCCTACTCCAGTATGAGATGATTTTAGAACGATAATCTCTCCCTCTCAGCACCGACAGGAACCTCTCTCTACACCAGTATGAGATGATTTTAGAACGCTAATCTGTCTATCACAGCACCGTCAGGAACCTCTCCCTACTGCAGTATGTTATGATTTTAGAATGATAATCTGTCCCTCACAGCACCGACAGGAACCTCTCCCTACTCCAGTATGAGATGATTTTAGAATGCTAATCTGTCGCTCACAGTACCGACAGCAACCTGTCTCTACTGCAGTATGAGATGATTTTGGAATGATAATCTGTCCCTCACTGCATCGACAGGAACCTCTCCCTACTCCAGTATGAGTTGATTTTAGAACGCTAATCTGTCCCTCACAGCACCGACAGGAACCTCTCCCTACTGCAGTATGAGATGAGTTTAGAATGATAATCTGTCCCTCACAGCACCGGCAGGAACCTGTCCCTACTCCAGTATGATATTATTTTAGAATGCTAATCTGTCCCTCACAGTACCGACAGCAACCTGTCCCTACTGCAGTATGAGATGATTTTAGAATGATAATCTGTCCCTCACTGCATCGACAGGAACCTCTCCCTACTCCAGTATGAGTTGATTTTAGAACGCTAATCTGTCCCTCACAGCACCGACAGGAACCTCTCCCTACTGCAGTATGAGATGAGTTTAGAATGATAATCTGTCCCTCACAGCACCGGCAGGAACCTGTCCCTACACCAGTATGATATTATTTTAGAATGCTAATCTGTCCCTCACAGTACCGACAGCAACCTGTCCCTACTGCAGTATGAGATGATTTTAGAATGATAATCTGTCCCTCACTGCATGCCATGACACTCCCTGTCTAATCGTAAGATTTT
>BLSH010487019.1:2117-13439 GCA_018402905.1 Glandirana rugosa | reverse complement strand
CCTCACTGCATCGACAGGAACCTCTCCCTACTCCAGTATGAGATGATTTTAGAACGCTAATCTGTCCCTCTCAGCACCGACAGGTACCTTTCTCTACACCAGTATGAGATGATTTTAGAACGCTAATCTGTCTATCACAGCACCGTCAGGAACCTCTCCCTACTGCAGTATGTGATGATTTTAGAATGATAATCTGTCCCTCACAGCACCGACAGGAACCTCTCCCTTCTCCAGTATGAGATGATTTTAGAATGCTAATCTGTCCCTCACAGTACCGACAGCAACCTGTCCCTACTGCAGTATGAGATGATTTTGGAATGATAATCTGTCCCTCACTGCATCGACAGGAACCTCTCCCTACTCCAGTATGAGATGATTTTAGAACGATAATCTGTCCCTCACAGCACCGACAGGAAACTCTCCCTACTCCAGTATGAGATGATTTTAGAACGCTACTCTGTCCCTCACTGCACCGACAGGAACCTCTCCCTACTGCAGTATGAGATGAGTTTAGAATGATAATCTGTCCCTCACAGCACCGACAGGAACCTGTCCCTACTCCAGTATGATATTATTTTAGAATGCTAATCTGTCCCTCACAGTACCGACAGCAACCTGTCCCTACTGCAGTATGAGATGATTTTAGAATGATAATCTGTCCCTCACTGCACCGACAGGTACCTTTCTCTACACCAGTATGAGATGATTTTAGAACGCTAATCTGTCTATCACAGCACCGTCAGGAACCTCTCCCTACTGCAGTATGTGATGATTTTAGAATGATAATCTGTCCCTCACAGCACCGACAGGAACCTGTCCCTACTGCAGTATGAGATGATTTTAGAACGAAAATCTGTCCCTCACAGCACCGACAGGAACCTCTCCATACTCCATTATGAGATGATGTTAGAATGATAATCTGTCCCTCACAGCACTGACAGGAACCTGTCCCTACTGCAGTATGAGTTGATTTTAGAAAGATAATCTGTCCCTCACAGCACCGACAGGAACCTCTCCCTACACCAGTATGAGAAGATTTTAGAACGCTAATCTGTCCCTCACAGCACCGCCAGGAACCTGTCCCTACTGCAGTATGAGATGATTTTAGAATGATACTCTGCCTCACAGCACCGACAGTAATCTCTTCCTTCTCCAGTATGAGATGATTTTAGAACGCTAATCTGTTCCTCACAGCAACGACAGGAACATGTCGCTACTGCATTATGAGATGATGTTAGAATGATAATCTGTCCCTCACAGCACTGACAGGAACCTGTCCCTACTGCAGTATGAGATGATTTTAGAACGATAATCTGTCCCTCACAGCACCACCAGGAACCTCTCCCTACACCAGTATGAGATGATTTTAGAACGCTAATCTGTCCCTCACAGCACCGACAGGAACCTGTCCCTACTGCAGTATGAGATGAGTTTAGAATTATAATCTGTCCCTCTCAGCACCGACAGGAACCTCTCTCTACACCAGTATGAGATGATTTTAGAACGCTAATCTGTCTATCACAGCACCGTCAGGAACCTCTCCCTACTGCAGTATGTGATGATTTTAGAACGATAATCTGTCCCTCACAGCACCGACAGGAACCTGTCCCTACTGCAGTATGAGATGATTTTAGAATGAAAATCTGTCCCTCACAGCACCGACAGGAACCTCTCCCTACTCCATTATGAGATGATGTTAGAATGATAATCTGTCCCTCACAGCATTGACAGGAACCTGTCCCTACTGCAGTATGAGTTGATTTTAGAAAGATAATCTGTCCCTCACAGCACCGACAGGAACCTCTCCCTACTCCAGTATGAGATTATTTTAGAACGATAATCTGTCCCTCACAGCACCACCAGGAACCTCTCCCTACACCAGTATGAGATAATTTTAGAACGCTAATCGGTCCCTCACAGCACCGCCAGGAACCTGTCCCTACTGCAGTATGACATGATTTTAGAACAATAATCTGTCACTCACATCACCATCAGAAACCTCTCCCTACTCCAGTATGAGATGATTTTAGAATGATAATCTGTCCCTCACAGCACCGACAGGAACCTCTCCCTACTCCAGTATGAGATTATTTTAGAATGCTAATCTGTCCCTCACAGTACCGACAGCAACCTGTCCCTACTGCAGTATGAGATGATTTTAGAATGATAATCTGTCCCTCACTGCATCGACAGGAACCTCTCCCTACTCCAGTATGAGATGATTTTAGAACGATAATCTGTCCCTCTCAGCACCGACAGGAACCTCTCCCTACTCCTGTATGAGATGATTTTAGAACGCTAATCTGTCCCTCTCAGCACCGACAGGAACCTCTCTCTACACCAGTATGAGATGATTTTAGAACTCTAATCTGTCTATCACAGCACCATCGGGAACCTCTCCCTACTGCAGTATGTGATGATTTTAGAACGATAATCTGTCCCTCACAGCACCGACAGGAACCTGTCCCTACTACAGTATGAGATGATTTTAGAATGAAAATCTGTCCCTCACAGCACCGACAGGAACCTCTCCCTACTCCATTATGAGATGATGTTAGAATGATAATCTGTCCCTCACAGCACTGACAGGAACCTGTCCCTACTGCAGTATGAGTTGATTTTAGAAAGATAATCTGTCCCTCACAGCACCGACAGGAGCCTCTCCCTACTCTAGTATGAGATGATTTTAGAATGATAATCTGTCCCTCGCATCACCGCTAGGAACCTGTCTGTTAGGAAAAGACTGTGCTAAGGGTTAGTTGCATTTGGTTGTTGTTTCCTCTTTCCTGGATGAGCAGCTCTATTAAAATTCCTGCTTCCTGTAGCAAGTGCTGTCCGTTCTACAGCATTTAGTGTGAGTTCCTTGCTTCCTGACTATCTGATACCTGTTCCTGTGACCCGGCCTGCTTGACCCTGCTCTGAACTCTGCCTGCATCGACCCCGGCTTCCACGGCCACTCTACTGCCTGCTCCCTTGTACCTTGCTGCCTGAACGGTGCCGACCCAGCCTGCACCCGACCATCCATCTGCCTGAACCCTTGTACTGCACCGCCCGCCAGTTACCGACCTGGACTGCCTCACGACCCTTCTGCCTGCACGAGCTCCAGTGGATATCTACCTTGCATCAGTGACTGTCCAGCCCTCGTGCCCCCCCCATGCTCCTGAGTTCCCTGTCTGCACTACCAGGGATTCACGAACCGGGGCCGCAAGAGAGGTACCCCCTGCATAAGCCAGACTCCATCACCAGGTACGGGACACTGTCCCTACTGCAGTATGTGATGATTTAAGAACGATAATCTGCCCCTCACAGCACCACCAGGAACCTGTCCCTACTGCAGTATGAGATGAATTTTGAACAATAATCTGTCCCTCACAGCACCGGCAGGAACCTCTCCCTACACCAGTATGAGATGATTTTAGAAAGATAATCTGTACCTCACAGCACCAACAGGAACCTGTCCCTACTGCAGTGTGAGATGATTTTAGAACGATAATCTGTCCCTCACAGCACCGACAGGAACCTGTCACTATTGCAGTATGAGATGATATTAGAATGCTAATCTTTCCCTCACAGCGCCAGGAACCTGTACCTAATGCAGTATGAGATGATATTAGAACGCTAATCTTTCCCTCACAGCACCGCCAGGAACCTGTCTCTAATGCAGGATGAGATGATATCAGAACGTTGATCTCTCACTCACAGCGGCGGCAGCATCCTCTCCCTACACTATCCTGAGAGCATGTCACATGCAGCACTATGTGATTCCAGCTCATATCGAGGCTGGGTCACATAATGCACTGGCCAATCACAGCCATACCATTAGTAGGCATGGCTGTGATGGCTTCTAAGGACAAACGAGTGAAACGCTTGTTGATTGGCTGCCCTGCAGCTATTCAACAGGCGCCAAAAAATACCCGAATACCGAACCCGATCCCAGACTTTTTTTGAAATGTCCGGGATCGGGTTCAGGGCACAGACACTCTAAATTCCGGTACAGACCCGAACTTTACAGTCCAGGTTGGCTCAACTGTAGTTGTCACTACATAGTAGTATAAAATGCATACTCATTTAAGGTATACAAACCAAATTGGGAACAGCACCACACCTACTACCCCAATGTATGAGTTCCCAGCACAGCTAGATAACTGACCACTGTGTGTTCTCCTGCCTAGTGTGGTCAATTTGTAATAGGAAAGCAGAGGGACTATCATGAACACCAGGGATTTCACATTAAAGAAGCAATACAAAGAGAACAGGATACTTTTTCATCCACGTACATATTCCAGCAACCACATATCAGGAATATGAATATCAAACACTTTAACTCTAGGTAACATAAAAGGTTACCCTGACAGTACCTCCTCGCCTCCTTCCCCCTATACTGCAAGGGTTAAAGACTCATTTTTGTTTAGGGGAAATAAAAATGCAGTTTTTCTTACCTTATCCATCATTCCCACATATATCCTTCTAGGTATATAACCAGTCCCCCAAAGTCACTTTGTTTTGCTACTCCATCGGACACAGGCATTCTGACATCATCAAGTGCAATGCAGGACCAGCAGTCCTGTATTGTAAGTGAGGGTGCAAAGGGCTCTCCAACAATGCAGAGTGTTCGGAGGGAGAACAGAAGTGCTGGCTGTTGGGGATGCAAGGGATAAGCATGGGCGTCCGCAGGTAGGGGCAAGGGGGGGCAATTGCCCCCCCCCCTGGAATCAGGGATCGGATCGGGGGTTCCCCACTAAGTCCTTATCCTCTTGAGCCATGTATGCAGTTTCTGACAGTCTCTTGGACCATGTATGCAGTCTCTGATTGTTTCTTGTGCCATGTCCACAGTCTCTGACCATCTCGTGTACCATGTCTGCAGTCTCTGACCATCTCCTGTACCATGTCTGCAGTCTCTGACCATCTCCTGTACCATGTCCGCAGTCTCTGACATCTCCTGTACCATGTCTGCAGTCTCTGACCATCTCCTGTAGTATGTCTACAGTCTCTGACCGTCCCTGTACCATGTCTGCAGTCTCTGACCATCTCTTGTACTATGTCTGCAGTCTCTGACCATCTCTTGTACTATGTCTGCAGTCTCTGACCATGATAATGTGATAATGACATTGTCGAAAAGGGGCAGAGCATGGGTGACCTTAAAATCATGCCCCCCCCCTGAAAAAAGTTCTGCGGACGCCCATGGGGATAAGGTAAGTATACTTGCTTCTTCCAGTGTAAGGATACCTTTTTATTTTAAACATATTTCAGCTTTAAGCTCCTCATACACAATACAACCTGATTGTACATTAGCCTTATATTTGTTGGTACATCTAAAGTAGAGGGTACAATCAGATTGTGCTTGGTCAGCTTTAGATTCAAAAGGGCATAATAATGGTTAAACATCTCATGGAAACTTAATAAAACCTAATTTATTCAATAACAAGTTGTACATTTTTCTGAAATCTAAATTACTGTTGCTAGTAGATTATAAGGTACTAAATTGCACAAAAAATGTCAATATATGAAAGAGCTAAAAGCTCCATAAATATTACTGAATATCCTAGCATAGCTCTGCTGTACATAAGTAACCTCTTCAGAAATGTAATTCTTTGTTTACAGCACATCAACCATACATAATTATCTAAACAACAAGAACCATCACCAAAAACAATTTGAAAGTTGAATGTGCTGTTTATGAAGTATAATAAGCACACATTGTATTATATTGCAACTCAATATGAATAAGAAAAAAGATTAACATCTATTTGAAGCTTCAGATTCAATTACTGGGGTAATGGAAAAGTTTGCTACAAACATTTTCATCGTATGATAATTTCAAATATGTTTATGATTTTACCATAGCTTTTACAACATGCATTCCATGGCACTCTTATAAAAACAGCATGTTAGTGTGCGGCAGGCCGGATTGTTTTACAGTTTTATGGTAATTTTTCCCAAGCTGTTCAAATGGAATTGAAAAAAAAATGTCTGTGAGATAGTTTAGTTGAAAATGTATTATGTAACGTTCTTTATATTTATTTAAAGCCCAACATGGGGAAATGTCAACGTTATTCCTTGCAGTACAGCAGCACCTGCACTGCAAGGCTGATCACTGCAGTGACTTCCTTATGCTCCAGTGGTCTAGGGCCCTGATGCCATCAAGACCTATGCAGAGTCCATAGCCCTATATTGGATGTAAAGAGGCTGCAGCAGCATGAAGGAACTCTGTTTGCCAGGGGAGAGGAGGATCAGTTAGGTTAAAGTGCTTCTCTCTCTCCTAGACTAAATGGATATTTAACTCTTTCCCTATGGGTGCAGCCCCTCTACAAGGGATCTTTTTCAAATCTCTTGAACTTGGACTTTAAAGTGCAAATATCATTTTTTATGGTCAGTCCCTGCTGAACTGGCCAGATTATGATGAGAGTGTGACAGTCCCTGCTCCACATGTTGCTGTAGGGACATGCTGGTCCCTGCTATTGAAGAGACATGCTGGAAAACGTTTCTCGATCGCAGATGCTAATTAGTGAATTCTGAAAGCTGTAAGTGCTTGCTTGGGGATTTCTCCATCCATTTCATTTGTGTGTGTGGGGGTTTTTTCTTTCAACCCAGATAATGAATATGCGGCTTCTTTATCTTATAACCATTGCCTATGCTTCAGTTAACGGCAGTGCCATAACTGCTGCCCCAGGTTTCCCGTTTCAGGCTGGCTCCTTTCTCTTGCAGCATCCCATGGAGTCACCCTTGCATACAAGGACCAGAGTGGTTAGCTCCTACACTGTGTGAAACAATAGAAACACACAGTCCCATAGCCTAAGATGGCAAGGCACTCTCCTGCTTTTCCCCTTCTCCAAGCTAACAGACTGACTGGAGACTGCACTGTCCACTGCTAACTCTTTCCTGTGAAAGCTGGAAGTTCAAGGAAGCAGCACTGAGAGAGTAGAAATCAGCAATATTGAAAGTTGCAAACTGCCGGTGCTGGGGTCAAAATTTTAACAAATATTTTACTGGAGAATGTTGATTTTATTGTGTTAAATGTGTTAAAGTGGGAGTAAACGCCCATGTATGATTTTTACCTATAGGTAAGCCTATAATAAGGATTACTTATAGGTACTGTAAATATCTCCTAAATGTGCACCATTTAGAATATACTTACTGCAGTCAGCTCCGCCAAACGCTGACTCCCACGTGCATGGGCGGGAGTGATGTTATTGCATCTGGCCACTCACACAGCTGGGGTCCAAAAACCTGGAAAGGGAGATCGGGTGAAGATGGAAGCACCATCAGCTGTGACAGTGCGCCACCGCAGGGCATCGTTCTAAGGTAAGTTTCACATAATGTGCTAGTATGTAATGCATACTAGCACATTATTACATTGCCTTGCAGATTTAAAAAAAACAGCAGTGGTTTATTACTGCTTTAAGCTAAGAGGTTTAATACTTCTTTAAGGTAAGATTGTAAATAAAAAGTAGCAACTAATTGTTGCAGGAAACATGTGGTAAAAACAAAATGTTTGCAAATGATAATGCACAGTCACATTTTATTTTACAATTTTTAAAACAATGGAACAAAGCACAAGGGTTGTCAGTTCAAATCCCAACCACTGCACTACCTGCCTGGAGTTTGCATGTTCTCCCTGTGCCTGCATAAGTTTCCTCCGGTTACTCCGGTTTCCTCCCACACTCCAAAGACATGCTGTAGGTTAATTGGCTCCTGTCTAACTTGGCCTTAGTATGTGTATGTATGAATGTGAGTTATTATTATTTTATTTATTTCAAGTACTTATATAGCACCATTAGTTAGGAACCTTAGATTGAGGGCAGTGACAGATGTGAATATACAATATATGTGTAAAGTGCTGCATAAATTGTCAGTGCTATATAAGTACCTGCAATAAATAAATAACGAATAAACAAAGAAAATTGTAATTGTGGCAGAAGGAAAATGTTTGCAAGGTCTGAGACTCTAATGCCCTTATTAGTCCTTAACAGCCATTGGTCACCTCTTGACAACTGCAGAGCTTGAAGTGATATTAAAACTTTTCTATTTCATTTTAGTTGAGGAAGTTAATACTTACATAATGTACATAGTCTTCTTCCTGAAAATGTGCCTTTCTTTGTTTTCAATTCAAATGCACATCACTTGGCAAGCCATGCCCTTGATCCATCCTTCCAGCAAATTGACAAACAGACCTCACTGTCTCCTGTATAACACAGAAGTTTGGGACAATGCACACATTATTCTACACCCGGCCGTGGTGACAGCAGTGGGTTTTATATGTTCTATGAATGCATTAAAGTAAAACACCCAGCCTTTAGTACTAGTACTTTAGTATTAGCACTATTATAAAAATTAAGATCATTTACTCATACAAAGCAGTGGTATCTATACAGTTCTATAAAAGATCACTAAAGCTTCCAGCTTGAAACTTCCACTGTTCATAATGTCATCAATATATGGCAGTTAAGGGGAACTGTAAGGGATCATATTTAAGAGGAAAAAGACAAGATCTGCAAAACACTTGTATGAACTGTGACGGTATGCGAGGTGAAGTGGTAGATGGATGCTACCTGTCGCCTCGTATGCATTCATTTGGACTGGATGAAATGGAGTCCGGTCCAGATTTTACCAGCCACCATGGCAGGGCTGGTTCTGGTCCAGAGTTTGTGGTTCACGGGATTCCACCAGCAGGTAGCTTAAATAATCATGAAGAGATCTCACTAGAGCTCTGACCTGGAACCCAGAGAGGGATCTGAGGAAGCTCTGTGTCTGTTTGGACTTTAAAAGACATGGCACTTTGCTTATGTTTTGTGGGTGTCGGGGGCCAGCTCCACACCGTATAGTGAGGAAACTATACTGTTTAGTATCCGGATGGCAAGGACTTATTTTCTGTTTTGTTTGTTTTTAACCTGCAAACCTTTTACCAATAAACCTGGCAAGCCACCAGATTTGAAAGAAAGTTGCCTGTACGCTAACTATTTTCCTCAGGAAAGATGATCACCACGAGATAATCTCCCACAGAAGGTTTGGCTGAAACAGAAGTGTAAATACACTTTTCCATGACATAGCATTGCTTGCACAATCATGATCTGCATATAAGAGTCATCAGGATACCCCATCACAGATGTCAGCACATAAGGTATGCAAAACAGCATCTAGACAAGTAAGAGGCTGCATAGGTACATATTAACCTCTTTCCGTCTGCGCTATAACCGAAAGACGGCTACAGCACGGACCTGAATTGCCGGGTGGACGTCCATGGACATCCTCCCATGCATGAGCTGCCTGTGCGCCCCCTGTAGGGGGCGCTCAGCATGCTCTGTGATCACTGAGTCAATGAGAATATATGGATTGCTGTACACTGTACCACCAGAGTTTAGAGAGATTCTACCCCCATCCCAAACATGATATGTAGAGGCACACGAGAAACCCCCTCTGGGACTTAAAACGGGGAGACCAACTCACGAAGAACAAGGTGAAAAATCAATATAAAGGAGTGCGCATGCGCGAAGCTCGGTGATGGACGCTTAACACCTGAGCTCCGCGCCATTCCTATCCATCGCGTCCCCTGCAGCGTTCCGACCAGTGCCTGGACTCCACCAGCCCTTCGGAGGAGAACAGCACAGGCTGGAGAGTCCCCCTGGATGTCCTGGCATCCTCTCATGAGAGTGTCTGTCAGCCGGCAATCCAGCGGGAGCGTGAAGTCGCGGCTCTCAAGATGGCGGCGGTAAGGAGTTAAAGCCGAGCATACCGCGCCCTCTCCTCTGGCTTCCCAAGCAGCCACACACCTCGCCCCTGGGCCCCGTGGTCCTACCCTGCCTCCTTAGGGGACATTTGGGCCTCTCTTTTGGCCAGCATAGGGGACTGTCTGGAGGGGGGATAACCTTGGCCTAGTCACAGCTGCAGCCTCTCCTCCTTAGAGAAGGAGGCACACGGATCACGTCCCTTCACCCCACTGGACGGTCTCTACTCTGCTGGTGCTCTGTGGAGGGGTTTATCACTACTGCCCAGGCCACGGACTGTCTCTTGATTTCACCCCACATTCACAAGTTTTGGCTTTTGGGGCTACTTACAATAGGGCCTTTTGGCGATCCTCTCAGAATCCCCTGGGATCATTAGTGGGGAATACCCAGCCTCCTCGCCTACAGGCCCTTACAGGCTTCCACAGGGACCGCATCAATCTCCTGCTTTAGTACCCCCCCAGCTCTGTAATAACCCTACTCCGCTCTATTCCATGTGGGTCAAGACTGTTAAGCGTAACCTGCAAACCCAGTACAGCCAGACTTCGGACCGCACCCCTGTTGACATAATGGCTACGGGCTACCAAGCCCTGGAAGCAGCCCTCACGGACCTCCCCGGCTCCCCAGACTGGCACAAATCTCCTCATTCTGACCCAGAGGAAGAGACTTTGGCCCCCCTGCTCAATTTGAACCCCTTTCACTGGCCTCTACGGTCTCTTTACTTAATCATACCATTGATGAACTCCTGATGTGTCCCGGCAAGGAACAAGCAGCTCATCCCAGTGCTAATCTGAATAATGAATCTTTTTCAACCCAGAAACAGGACATGTCCCTTATGTTACAGAAATTCGCAGAACTACTAGATAAAGGCCTGGCCCAGACTGCAATGAAAATTACGTCTGAGATCAAATCGGATCTACACATGCTTGGGGCGTGCATTGAGTAAGTGGAAACTAAGATGGATGCTACTGTATCCTGGGTCAACCAAAACTCCAACATCATACAGGACCTGCACACCCGCCTAGAGGGCACCCTGGCAAAAATTGACGATCTGGAGAACAGGTCCGGGAGGCTCAACTTCAGAATTAGGGGGCTCCCGGAAGAAGTCAAGAACATTCCCCAAGCAGTCCACATCCTACTAAAGTCCCTCATTCCGGACATTCGTCCACATAAGATGGAACTGGATGGGGCCCACAGGGCTCTGGGGCCTCCCCGCTCGGATGGTCTCCCACGAGACATAGTGGTGAAACCCCACTACTACAGCACCCCTCCGGGGTCTCGGGACACCCGGGGTAGGTCAAGGTAGAATACACCTGCTTACAGGCCTTACTCCCTGAAATCATCCTACACCTGACGAACCCCTTACAAGAACTGAAGAAGGCCCTCGGGGGATTAAGACTTCAACTCGGAGGGCCTGGACAAGAGGTCTAGCAGTTAAAAACGGTCCCACGGGAGATCCGCCCACACGTCCAGGACATACTACAACCTCAAAACCAACTGGGTCCTATGTCATCGTAGGTAGAATCAAAGGTGAATGAGTTACGTGCGGGGTTCGTACACATCTAGGCTAAACTAGAGTCTGCATTAAAAGTAACGTCAGACC
>BLSH010486993.1:453738-468875 GCA_018402905.1 Glandirana rugosa | reverse complement strand
ACCATTATCAGGCTCCCAACCCCAGGAGTGCGATTTTTAGCACCCAGGACCATTTTCGGGCCCCCAGCCCTGGCAGTGCCATATTGGACTCCTGGAGCTACTTTCAGGCTTCCAGGCCCAGGAGTGCTATTTGTAGCTGTTGGTACCATTTTCAGGCACCTAGACCCGTGAATGCAATTTTTGGCACCTGGAACCATTTTACGGCTCCAAGCCCCGGGAGTGCGATTTTTGACTCCTGGGACCATTTTTGGGCCCCCAATCCCAGAAATGCGATTCTGGCATCCTGAGACAATTTTTGGCCTCCCAGGCCCGGAAGTACGATTTAGGCCTCCTGGGACTATTTTCGACCTCCCAGGCCCGGCAGTGCGATTTTGAGCTCCCGGGACGATTTTCGATCTTCCAGGCCCGGGTGTGTGATTTTCAGCTCCCGGGACCATTTTTGGGCCCCCAATCCCAGAAATGCGATTCTGGCATCCCGAGACAATTTTTGGCCTCCCAGGCCCGGGAGTACGATTTAGGCCTCCTGGGACTATTTTCGACCTCCCAGCCCCGGCAGTGCGATATTGGGCTCCCGGGACTATTTTCAGGCTCCCAGGCCCGGGAGTGCTATTTTTAACTCCCGGGACCATTTTCAGGCACCTAGACCCGTGAATGCAATTTTTGCCACCCTGAACCATTTTCGGGCTCCAAGCCCCGGGAGCGCGATTTTTGGCTCCTGGGACCATTTTTGGACCCCCAACCCCAGAAATGCGATTCTGGCATCCCGAGACAATTTTCGGCCTCCCAGGCCGGGAGTACGATTTAGGCCCCCTGGGACTATTTTCGACCTCCCAGGACCGGGCGTGTGATTTTAAGCTCCCGGGACCATTTTCGGGCTCTCAGCCCCGGGAGTGCGATTTTGGGCTCCCGGGACCATTTTCGGACTTCCAGCCCCAGGAGTGTGATTTTGAGCTCCCAAAACCATTTTCGGGCTCATTGCCCCGTGAGTGCGATTTTGGACTCCCGGGACCATCTTTGGACTCCCAGCCCTGGGAGTACGATTTTTAGGTCTCTGGACGATTTTTAGGCTCCAAGCCCCGGGAGTGCGATTTTGAGCTCCCGGGACCATTTTTAGGCTCCTAGCCCCGGGAGTGCGTTTTTGAGCTCCCAGGACCATTTTCGGGCTCACAGCCCCGGGAGTGAGATTTTGAGCTCCCAGGACCATTTTCAGGCTCCCAGCCCTGGGAGTGCATTTTTGAGCTCCCAGGACCATTTTCGAGATCCCAGCCCCGGAAGTGCGTTTTTGAGCTCCCAGGACCATTTTCGGGCTCACAGCCCGGGAGTAAGATTTTGAGCTCCCGGGACCATTTTCAGGCTCCCAGCCCCGGGAGTGCGTTTTTGAGCTCCCAGGACCATTTTTATGCTCACAGCCCCAGGAGTGTGAATTTTGGCTCCCGGGACCATTTTTGATCTTCCAGGTCTGGGAGTGTGATTTTCAGCACCCGGGACCATTTTCGGGCTCCCAGCCCCGGGAGTGCGTTTTTGAGCTCCCTGGACCATTTTTGGGCTCACAGCCCCAGGAGTGCGAATTTTTGCTCCCTGGACCATTTTCGATCTTCCAGGTCTGGGGGTGTGATTTTCAGCACCCAGGACCATTTTCGGGCTCCCAGCCCCGGGAGTGTGATTTTGAGCTCCTGCGACCATTTTCAGGCTCCCAGCCCCAGGAGTGCAAATTTTGGCTCCCTGGACCATTTTTGATCTTCCAGGTCCAGGTGTGTGATTTTCAGCACCCAGGACAGTTTTCGGGCTCCCAGCCCGGGACTGCAATTTTTGGCTTCCAGGAGCATTATCGGGCTCCGTGCCCAGGGAATGTGATTCTGGCCTCCCGAGACAATTTTCGGCCTCCCAGGCCCAGGAGTGTGATTTTGGCCTCCCAGGAGCATTTTCTGCCTCCCAGGCCCAGGAGTGCGATTTTGGCCTCCCGGGACCATTTTCGATCCTTCAGGTCCCGGAGTGTGATTTTCAGCACCCGGGACCATTTTAGGGCTCCCAACCCCGGGAGTGCGATTTTTGGCTCCTGGGACCTTTTTCGGGCTCCAAGGCCAGGGAGTGAGATTTTGAGCTCCCAGTACTATTTTCGGGCTCCCAGCCCCGGGAATGCGATTTTGGGCTCCCCGGGACCATTTTCGGACTTCCAGCCCGGGAGTGTGATTTTGGGCTCCCAGAACCATTTTCGGGCTCCCTGCCCCGTGAGTGCGATTTGGGACTCCAGGGACCATTTTGGACTCCCAGCCCTGGGAGTGCGATTTTTAGGTCTCTGGACCATTTTTAGGCTCCAAACCCCGGGAGTGCGATTTTGAGCTCCCGGGACCATTTTTAGGCTGCCAGCCCCGGGAGTGCATTTTTGAGCTCCCAGGACCATTTTCGGGTTTCCAGGCCCCGGGAGTGCTATTTTTAGCTCCCGGGACCATTTTCAGGCACCTAGAACTGTGAATGCAATTTTTGGCACCCGGAAACATTTTCGGGCTCCAAGCCCCGTGAGTGCGATTTTTGGCTCCTGGGACCATTTTTGGGCCCCCAACCCCAGAAATGCGATTCTGGCATCCCGAGACAATTTTCGGCCTCCCAGGCCTGGGAGTACGATTTAGGCCTCCTGGGACTATTTTCGACCTCCCAGGCCCGACAGTGCGATTTTGAGCTCCCGGGATGATTTTCGATCTTCCAGGCCCGGGTGTGTGATTTTAAGCTCCCGGGACAATTTTCGGGCTCCCAGCCCCGGGAGTGCAATTTTGGGCTCCCGGGACAATTTTCGGACTTCCAGCCGGGGAGTGCGTTTTTGAGCTCCCAGGACCATTTTTGGGCTCACAGCCCCAGGAGTATGAATTTTGGCTCCCAGGACCATTTTCGATCTTCCAGGTCTGGGAGTGTGATTTTCAGCACCCGGGGCCATTTTCGGGCTCTCAGCCCTGGGAGTGTGAATTTGAGCTCCTGCGACCATTTTCGGGCTCCCAGCCCCAGGAGTGCAAATCTTGGCTCCCTGGACCATTATTGGGCTCCCAGGCCCGGGAGTGCGATTTTTAGCTCCCGGGACCATTTTCGGGCACCTAGACCTGTGAATGCAATTTTTGGCTCCCGTAACCATTTATGGGCTCCAAGCCCCAGGAGTGCGATTTTTGGCTCCTGTGACATTTTTTGGGCCCCCAACCCCAGAAATGTGATTCTGGCATCCCGAGACAATTTTCGGCCTCCCAGGCCCGGGAGTACGATTTAGGCCTCCTGGGACTGTTTTCGACCTCCCAGGCCCGGCAGTGCGATTTTGAGCTCCCGGGACGATTTTCGATCTTCCAGGCCCGGGTGTGTGATTTTGGACTCCTGGGACCATTTTTGGGCTCCCAGCCCTGGGAGTGTGAATTTGAGCTCCTGGGACCATTTTCGGACTCCCAGCCCTGGGAGTGCGATTTTTAGCTCTCTGGACCATTTTCAGGCTCCAAGCCCCGGGAGTGCGATTTTGAGCTCCCAGAACCATTTTTAGGCTCCCAGTCCCGGGAGTGCGTTTTTGAGCTCCCAGGACCATTTTTGGGCTCACAGCCTGGGAGTGAGATTTTGAGCTCCCGGGACCATTTTCAGGCTCCCAGCTCCGGGAGTGCGTTTTTGAGCTGCCAGGACCATTTTCGGGCTCACAGCCCCAGGAGTGCGAATTTTGGCTCCCGGGACCATTTTCAATCTTCCAGGTCTATGAGTGTGATTTTCAGCAAACGGGACCATTTTCGGGCTCCCAGCCCTGGGAGTGTAAATTTGAGCTCCTGCGACCATTTTCGGGCTCCTAGCCACAGGATTTCGAATCTTGGCTCCCTGGACCATTATGGGGCTGCCAACCCTGGGAGTGTGATTTTTAGCACCCAGGACCATTTTCGGGCTCCCAGCCCCGGCAGTGCGATATTGGGCTCCTGGGACTATTTTCAGGCTCCCAGGCCCAGGAGTGCTATTTTTAGCTCCCAGGACCATCTTCAAGCACCTAGACCTGTGAATGCAATTTTTGGCGCCCGGAACCATTTTCGGGCTCCAAGCCCCGGGAGTCCGATTTTTGACTCCTGGGACCATTTTTGGGCCCTCAATCCCAAAAATGCGATTCTGGCATCCCGAGACAATTTTTGGCCTCCCTGGCCCGGGAGTACGATTTAGGCCTCCTGGGACTATTTTCGACCTCCCAGGCCCAGCAGTGAGATTTTGAGCTCCCGGGACGATTTTGGACAGGCAGCTGCGCTTGTCTGTGATAACGCCCCCGCCATGCTAAACACATGTTCAGACAATACACTGGCTCCAGGGCAGGCCAGCACCTCCAAGGCATAATAGGCAAGCTCAGGCCATGTGGCCAATTTGGAGACCCAGAAGTTGAATGGGGCAGACCCATCAGTCAGTACGTGTAGGCGTGTGCACACATACTCTTGCACCATGTTGCTGAAATGCTGCCTCCTGCTAAGACGTTGTCTATCGGCTGGTGGTGCTGTTTGTTGTGGTGGGCTGCTGACAAAGCTTTGCTACATTTCGGCCATGCTAACCCTGCCTTCTGAGGTGCTGGCGGTGGCACAGCTGCGTTGGGGGCCTCTTCCTCCTCCTCCTACTCTGCCTTCGCCTTGTGCTTCCACTGAGCCCCCGGTGTCATTTGGGAATGCCCTCAGCAGCGCCTCTACCAGTGTGCGCTTGTAGTCGCGCATCTTCCTCTCACGCTCCAGTGAGGGAATTAAGGACGGCACATTGTCCTTGTAACGGGGATCCAGCAGGGTGGCCACCCAGTAATCAGAAGAAGTTACAATGTGGGCAACTCAGCTGTCATTGCGCAGGCACTGCAGCATGTAGTCGGCCATGTGTGCCAGGCTGCCCAGAGGCAAAGACAAGCTGTCCTCTGTGGGAATCTTTGAGTGACAGATTGCAGATCAAACCCTGCATTACACAATGATCTGACTGCTCTAGGCAGAGGCTTTTGCTTAGAGGGACAGATTATTGTTCAAAAATCATTGCCTACTCCTATAGGGCCATGTTACAGCTGTTGCTGTAAGTGACACATTATTGTTCAAAAATCATCTCCTAGTTCTAAAGGGAGAGCTTCCAGCTGTTGCTGTAAGTGACACATTATTGTTCAAAAATCATCTCCTAGTTCTAAAGGGAACTATAGGGCCAGGTTACAGCTGTTGCTGTAAGTGATACATTAGAGTTTCCAGCTGTTGCTTAGAGGGACAGATTATTGTTCAAAAAGCATTGCCTACTCCTATAGGGCCAGGTTCCAGCTGTCGCTGTAAGTGACACATTATTGTTCAAAAATCATCTCCTACTTCTAAAGGGAGAGTTTCCAGCTGTTGCTTAGAGGGACAGATTATTGTTCAAAAACCATTGCCTTCTCCTTTAGGGCCAGGTTCCAGCTGTTGCTGTAAGTGACAGATTATTTATTGTTCAAAAATCATCTCCTAGTTCTAAAGGGAGAGCTTCCAGCTGTTGGTGTGAGCAGTGCATTTCTTGCACCAAAATAAAAAGTCCGGCTACTTTGGTGTTTTCCAAAAAAAGGTATTAATTGGTATTAATAAATACTTACATAGGGCTACATAGTACATTTGCGGGCACAATGAGGAGAGCAAGGGATGTGGTCATGGTGCTGCTGGTGATGCTGGTGCTGCTGGTGTTGGTGGTGTTGGTGAACCTCCTCTTGGAAGGAGAGAACGTGGTTGAGGTGTGCCAGCTACACGCACAAGGGAAACACCTTCCTCAGGTAGCCAACAGAACCTTCACTGGTATATGGTAGGCCAGAATGCCCCTCAACGATTGGTGAGGCCAGAACAAGTACAGGCGATAGTAGATTGGGTGGCTGACAATGCCTCCAGTTCCTTCACATTGTCTCCCTCCCGGTCCCTTGATGAAAGCTCAGAGTTGGCACCTGAACCCCATGGCCATCTGTCTTTCACCTCAGCCCCTTGTAAATTAGCCAAGAGAATCTTATGCTTTTTGATGACTCTCCTGGTGTGCTTTCCGTGGGCCATCCATACAGCGCTGCCCCAGAAGTGGAAGACATTGAGTGCACCGATGCTCAACCACTTCTTTTGCAGGATGAGGACATGGAAACACCAGCGCAGCACATCTCTGATGATGATGAAACACAGGTGCCAACTGCTGAAGCTTGCCTCAGTGTGCAGACTGACAAGGAGGGCAGTGGTGAAGGGTGGGTGGAGGATGATGGGGAGGAGGATGATGAGGTCCTAGACCCTGCATGGACTGAGGGTCATGCGAGTGACATGTGCAGTTTGGAGGAAAAGGTGGTGGTCACACAGAAGCACTAGCACAGCAAAAGAGGAAGCAGGACAGCCAACGTGGACAAGCTAACCTTTATTAAAATGAACCAGGCATGGATCCCACAAGACTTGTCTGTACCTTGTGCAGAATATACATTTAGACTGGACTCACACAGCCATTCGTATACTTTTTTTTTGAATAGGCCTCAATATTTTGGGGGCTACCCCAATTATAAACAAACAAAAAAAAACAGTGCTGGCTACCTCCTCCTCGACCACCGCCACTTCCACCTACACTGCCACGGTCACGGCCTAGTCAACCTCTAGGCTCCTACTCCACATCCACCCCCCTTCCCATTTTTTTTTTATTTGATTTTAATTTATTTTCCCTACCCCCATTTTTTTGTAGGGCACTTGCCCTACTCTTACCCCCATTTTACTTCCTTTTGCAGCCCTCTAGCACTTGCCAGGACTTTGTTACAGCCATTTTTGTGCCTAAAAGTTCGGGTCCCCATTGACTTCAATGTAGTTCGGGGTCGGGATAAAGTTCGGGCAACATTCGGTGCTGAACCCAGACTTTTTCCCAAAGTTCGTTCGGACCCTCCGAACCCGAACGTCCAGATGTTCGCTCAAATCTACTCAGGACCATTTTTGGCCTTCCAGCCCTGGGAGTGCGATTTTGAGCTTCCCAGACCATTTTCAGGCACTAAGGCCAGCAAGTGCGATTTTGGGCTCTCGGGACCATTTTCAGGCACCCAGACTCGGGAGTGCGATTTTGGGCTTCCGGGACCATTTACGGGCTTCCAGCCCCGGGAGTGCGATTTTGATCTCCCGGGACCATTTTTGGACACCCAGGCCCAGGAGTGCGATTTTGGGCTCCCGGGACCATTTTCGGGCTCCCAGCCCCAGGAGTGCGAATTTTAGCTTCCCAGACCATTTTCAGGCACTAAGGCCAGCGAGTGCGATTTTTGGCTCCCGGGGCCATTTTCAGGCACCCAGGCTCAGGAGTGCGATTTTGGGCTTCCTGGACCATTTACAGGCTTCCAGCCCCGGGAGTGCGATTTTGAGCTCCCGGGACCATTTTTGGACACCAAGGCCAGCGAGTGCGATTTTGGGCTCCTGGGACCATTTTCGGGCTCCCTGACCAGGGAGTGCGATTTTGAGCTCCCAGGACAGTTTTTGGACTCCCACCCCTGGGAGGGAGAATTTGGGCTCCCGGGACCATTTTCGGGCACCCAGGCTCAGGAGTGCTACTTTGGGCTTCCGGGACCATTTACGGGCTTGCAGCCCCGGGACTGCGATTTTGAGCTCCCGGGACCATTTTTGGACACCCAGGCCCGGGAGTGTGATTTTGAGCTCTCGGGACCATTTTTGGGCTCCCAGCTCCGGGAGTGCAATTTTGAGCTCCCACGACCATTGTCGATCACCCAGGCCTGGGAGTGTGATTTTGGGCTCCCGGGACCATTTACAGCTGTCAGCCCTGGGAGTGCAATATTGAGCTCCCGGGACCATTTTTGGGTTCCCAGCCCCGGGAGTGCAATTTTGAGCTTCCAGGACCATTTTTGTGCTCCCAGCCCCGGGAGTGCGATTTTGGGCTCCCGGGACCATTTTTGGGCTCCCAGCCCTGGGAGTATGATTTTGAGCTTCCAGGACCATTTTTGGGCTCCCAGCCCCGGGAGTGTGATTTTGAGCTCCAAGGACCATTTTCAGACACCCAGGCCCGGGAGTGCGATTTTGGTCTCCCGGGACCATTTTCGGGCCCCCAGACCGGGCGTGTGATTTTGAGCTTCCTGGACCATTTTCAGGCACCAAGTGCGATTTTGGGCTCCCGGGAGCATTTTCGGTCTCCCAGACCCGGGAGTGCGATTTTGAGCTCCCAGGACAATTTTTAGGCTCCCAGCCTAGGCATTGCGATTTTGAGCGCACGTGACCATTTTTGGGCACCCAGGCCCGGGAGTGGGATTTGATCTCCCAGGACCAATTTTGGACAACCTGGCCCGAGAGTGCGATTTTGGGCTCCCGGGACCATTTTCGGCTCCTAGCCCCGGGAGTGCGATTTTGAGCTCCTGGGACCATTTTTGGGTTCCCAGCTCCGGGAGTGCAATTTTGAGCTCCTGCGATCATTGTCGGGCACCCAGGCCTGGGAGTGTGATTTTGAGCTCCCGGGACCATTTTTGGGCTCACAGACCCGGGAGTGCAATTTTGAGCTCCCAGGACAATTTTTGGGCTCCAAGCTCCAGGAGTGCGATTTTGATCTCCCGTGACCATTGTCAGGCACCCAGGCCTGGGAGTGTGATTTTACGGGACCTTTTTGGGCTCCAAGGCTTAGGAGTGCGATTTTGAGCTCCTAGGACCATTTTTGGGCTCCCAGCCCCGGAAGTGCGATTTTGAGCTCCTGGGACCATTTTTGGATTCTCAGCTCCGGGAGTGCAATTTTGAGCTCCTGCGACCATTGTCGGGCACCAAGGCCTGGGAATGTGATTTTGGGCTCCTGGGACCATTTTTGGTTCACAGCCCCGGGAGTGCGATTTTGAGCTCCCTGGACCATTTTTGGGCTTCAAGCCCCAGAAGTGCGATTTTCAGCTAGTGAAATCATTGTTGGGCTTCCAGCCCCTTGAGTGCGATTTTCAGCTCCTGGGACCATTTTTGGGCTCCCAGCCCCGGGAGTGTGATTTTTAGCTCCTGGGACCATTTTCAATTACCCAGGCCCGGGAAAGCGATATTGGCCACCTGGGAACATTTTCGTGCTCTGAGGCTTGGGAGTGTGATTTTGGGCTCTCGGGACCATTTTTTTGCTCCCAGCCCCGTGAGAGCGATTTTGAGCTCACGGGACCATTTTTTGGCTCCCAGCCCCGGGAGTGCGATTTTGGATTCCCGGGACGATTTTCGGGCTCCAAGCCCCGAGAGTGCTATTTTGAGCTCCCGGGACCATTTTCGGACTCCCTGCACCGCGACTGCGATTTTTGGCTCCCGGGACCATTTTTGGGTTCACAGGTCCGGGAATGCGATTTTGGGCACCTGGGACCATTTTTGGGCTCCCAGGCTTGGTAGTGCAATTTTGGGCTCTCTGAACCATTTTTGGTCTCCCAGCCCCGGGAGTGCGATATCAAGCTATGGGGAACATATTTGCGCTCCCGGCCCAGGGAGTGCGATTTTGAGCTCCCTGGACCATTTTTGGGCTCACAGCCTCGGGAGTGCGATTTTCAGCTCCCGAGACCATTGTTGGGCTCCCAGTCCCGGGAGTGCAATTTTAGGACTCCCAGGACCATTTTTGGGTTCACAGCCCCGGGAGTGCGATTTTGAGCTCCCTGGACCATTCTTGGGCTTCAAGCCCCGGAAGTGCGATTTTCTGCTCCTGAGATGATTGTTGAGCTTCCAGCCTCTCGAGTGCAATTTTGAGCTCCTGGGACCATTTTTGGGCTCCCAGCCCCGGGAGTGTGATTTTTAGCTCCTGGGACCATTTTTGATCACCCAGGCCTGGGAAAGCGATATGAGCCACTTGGGAACATTTTCGTGCTCCGAGGCTTGGGAGTGTGATTTTGTGCTCTCGGGACCATTTTTGGGCTCCCAGCCCCGGGAGAGCGATTTTGAGCTCACTGGACCATTTTTGGCTCCCAGCCCCAGGAGTGCGATTTTGGGTTTCCGGGACGATTTTCAGGCTCCAAGCCCCGAGAGTGCTATTTTGAGCTCCCGGGACCATTTTCGGACTCCCTGTCCCATGACTGCGATTTTTGGCTCCCAGGACCATTTTTGGGTTCACAGGCCTGGGAATGCGATTTTGGGCACCTGGGACTATTTTTGGGCTCCCAGGCTTGGTAGTGCAATTTTGGGCTCTTGGGACCATTTTCGGGCTCCAAGCCCCGGGAGTGCGATTTCGAGCTCTTGGGACCATTTTTGGGCTCCCGTCCCAGGGAGTGCGATTTTGAGCTCCCTGGACCATTTTTGGACTCCCAGCCCCGGAAGTGTGATTTTAAGCTCCCGAGACCATTGTTGCGCTCCCAGTCCCGGGAGTGCAATTTTGGGCCCTCTGGACCATTTTCAGGCTACCAGCCCCGGGAGTGCGATTTTGAGCACCCAGGACCATTTTTGGGCTCCCAGCTCCGGGGAGTGCAATTTTGGGCTCCTGGGATGATTTTCGGGCTCCCAGCCCCGGGAGTGCAATTTTGAGTTCCCGGGGCCATTTTTGGGCTCCAAGCCCCAGGAGTGCGATTTTTAGCTCCTGGGACCATTTTTGATTACCCAGGCCCAAGAAAGCGATATTGGCCACCTGGTACCATTTTCGGGCTCCGAGGCTTGGGAGTGTGATTTTGGCTCTCGGGACCATTTTTTGGCTCCCAGCCCCGGGAGTGCGATATTTGGTTCCCGGGACGATGTTCGGGCTCCAAGCCCCGAGAGTGTGATTTTTTATGGGGTTGGAGATTTTGACAGGATTGGAGATATTAACTGGGTTGGAGATTTTGACAGGGTTGGAGATTTTGACAGGGTTGGGGGTCCTGATGGGGTTTGAAAATTTGAGTTAGGGCTCCTCTGACCATTTTCAACCTTCCTGGCTTGGGGGTGCGATTTTGGGCTCCTGGGACCATTTTCAGAGAATCTGATGGCGTTAAAAAAGTTGGGTTGGGGCTCCATGGACCATTTTTGGCTTCCCCCTTCAGCTTATGCGATTTTGGTCTCCTGTGATAATTTTCAAAATCCCTGGCCCAGGAGTGTGATTTTGAGCTCCTGTAACCATTTTCGAGTTCCCAGGCCAGGGAGTGCGATTTTGAGCCCCTGTTACCATTATTGGCTTCCCAAATCTGGGAGTGAGATGTTGGTACCCAGACCATTTTTGACATCTAATGAGTTTGAGATTTTGACAGGGTTGTAGATTTTGATAGGGTTGGAGATTTTGACGGGGCTGGAGATTTTGACGGGGTTGGAGAGTTTGACAGGGTTGGCAATTTTGACAGGGTTGGAGATTTTGATGGGGTTGGAGATTTTGACAGGTTTAGAGATTTTGACGGGGTTGGAGATTTTGACAGGGTTGGGGATCCTGACAGGGTTCGAAAAACTGACGGAGTTTGGTCTCCATGGACCATTGGCTTCTCACATAACCTTATTTAATTTTGGTCTCCTGTGACAATTTTCAAAATCCCAGGACCATCTTCGAGTTCCCAGGCCGAGGAGTGTGATCTTGGCCTGGACCATTTTTGAGCTCTAATGAGTTGGAGATTTTGACAGGGTTGGAGGTTTTGATGGGGTTGGAGGTTTTGACGGGGTTGGAGATTTTGACAGGTTTAGAGATTTTGATGGATTTGAATATTTTGATGGGGTTGGAGATTTTGATGGAGCTGGAGATTTTTAAAGGTTTAGAGATTTTGTCAGGGTTGCAGATTTTGACGGGGTTGGAGATTTTGATGGGGTTGGAGGTTTTGACAGGGTTGGAGATATTGAAAGGTTTGGAGATTTTGATGGGGTTGGAGATTTTGACAGGGTTGGAATTTTGAAAGGTTTAGAGTTTTTGACAGGGTTTGAGATTTTGACAGGGTTGGAGATTTTGATGGAGCTGAAGATTTTGATGGGGTTGGAGATATTGATGGGGTTGGAGATTTTGCCGGGTTTGGAGATTTTGACAGGTTTAGAGATTTTGATGGATTTGAAGATTTTGATGGGGTTGGAGATTTTGATGGGGGTGGAGATTTTTACAGGTTTAGAGATTTTGACAGGGTTGGAGATTTTGATGGAGTTGAAGATTTTGATGGGGTTGGAGATTTTGACGGAGTTGAAGATTTTGATGGGGTTGGAGATTTTCATGGGGTTGGAGATTTTGACGGGATTGGAGATTTTGACAGGGTTGGAGATTTTGATGGGGTTAAAGATTTTGATGTTGTTAAAGATTTTGATGGCTTGGAGATTTTGACGGCGTTGAAGATTTTGACAGGGTTGGAGATTTTGATGGGGTTAAAGATTTTGATGTTGTTAAAGATTTTGATGGCTTGGAGATTTTGACGGAGTTGAAGATTTTGACGGAGTTGAAGATTTTGACAGGGTTGGAGATTTTGATGGGGTTAAAGATTTTGATGTTAAAGATTTTGATGGCTTGGAGATTTTGACGGAGTTGAAGATTTTGACAGGGTTGGAGATTTTGATGGGGTTAAAGATTTTGATGTTGTTAAAGATTTTATTTTGATGGCTTGGAGATTTTGACGGAGTTGAAGATTTTGACAGGGTTGGAGATTTTGACAGGATTGGAGATTTTGATGGGGTTGGAGATTTTGATGGGGTTGGAGATTTTGACGGAGTTGGAGATTTTGATGTTGTTAAAGATTTTGATGGGGTTGGAGATTTTGACAGGGTTGGAGATTTCGACGGAGTTGAAGATTTTGACAGGGTTGGAGATTTTGACGGAGTTGAAGATTTTGACAGGGTTGGGGTCCTGGTGACAGCTCCTGTGACAATTTTCAAACTCCCAGACCCAGGAGTGTGATTTTGGCCTACAGGGACCATTATTAGCTTCCCAGGCCCAGGCGTGTGATTTTGGGCTCCTGGGACCATTTTCAGAGATTCTGACGGGGTTATAAATTCTTTTGGAGTTGGGGCTACGTGGACCATTTTTGGCTTCCCAAGTCAGCTTATGCGATTTTGGTCTCCTGTGACAATTCTCAAAATCCCAGGCCCAGGAGTGTGATTTTGAGCTCCTGTAACCATTTTCAAGTTCCCAGGCCAGGGAGTGCGATTTTGAGCCCCTGTAACCATTATTGGCTTCACAGGTCAGGGAGTGTGATTTTGGTACCTGGACAATTTTTGAGCTCTAATGAGTTGGAGATTTTGACGGGGATGGAGATTTTGATGGAGTTAGAGATTTTGACAGGGTTGGAGATTATGACAGGTTTGAAGATTTTGATGGGGTTGGAGATTTTGACAGGATTGGAGATATTAACTGGGTTGGAGATTTTGACAGGGTTGGAGATTTTGACGGAGTTGAAGATTTTGATGGGGTTAAATATTTTGATGGGGTTGAAGATTTTGACAGGGTTGGAGATTTTGAAAGGTTTACAGTTTTTCACAGGGTTTGAGATTTTGACAGGGTTTGAGATTTTGACAGGGTTGGAGATTTTGATGGAGTTGAAGATTTTGATGGGGTTGTAGATTTTGACAGGGTTGGAGATTTTGATGGAGTTGAAGATTTTGATGGGGTTGAAGATTTTGACAGGGTTGGAGATTTTGAAGGTGTTGAAGATTTTGATGGGGTTGGAGATTTTGACGGGGTTGAAGATTTTGATGGGGTTGGAGATTTTGATGGAGTTGAAGATTTTGATGGGGTTGGAGATTTTGACAGGGTTGGGCATCCTGACAGGCTCCATGGACAATTGTCTTCTCACATAACATTATTTAATTTTGGTCCCCTGTGACAATTTTCAAAATCCCAGGCCCAGGAGTGCAACTTTGAGCTCCTGTAACCATTTTCAAGTTCCCAGACCTGGCAGGGCATTATTGGCTCTTTTGGACCATTTTTGGCTTTCCACTTCAGCTTATGCAATTTTGAGCTCCTGTGACCATCTTCGAGTTCCCAAGCTGAGCAGTGCGTTTTCAGCCTGGACCATTTTTGAACTCGAATGAGTTGGAGATTTTGACAGGGTTGGAGATTTTGACAGGGTTTGAGATTTTGACGGGGTTAAAGATTTTGATGGGGTTGAAGGTTTTGACAGGGTTGGAGATTTTGAAAGGTTTAGAGTTTTTGACAGGGTTTGAGATTTTGACAGGGTTGGAGTTGGGGCTCTTGTGGACCATTTTTGGCTTCCCACTTCAGCTTATGCAATTTAGAGATCCTGTGACCATCTTCGAGTTCCCAAGCCGAGGGTTGGAGATATTGATGGGGTTGGAGATTTTGCCGGGTTTGGAGATTTTGACAGGTTTAGAGATTTTGATGGATTTTAAGATTTTGATGGGCTTGGAGATTTTTACAGGTTTAGAGATTTTGACGGGGGTTGGAGATTTTGTCAGGGTTGGAGATTTTGAAAGGTTTGGAGATTTTGATGGGGTTGGAGATTTTGACAGGATTGGAGATTTTGAAAGGTTTAGTTTTTGACGGGGGTTGGAGATTTTGTCAGGGTTGGAGATTTTGACAGGGTTGGAGATTTTGAAAGGTTTGGAGATTTTGACGGGGTTGGCGATTTTGACAGGGATGGAAATTTTGATGGAGTTGAAGATTTTGATGGGGTTGGAGATTTTGACAGGGTTGGAGATTTTGACGGAGTTGAACATTTTGATGGGGTTGTTTGTGCAGGGAAGGGATGGCTCGCCTGGAAAAGTAGTGGCGGCTGGGTACCACATACTGTGGGACAGCCACTGCCATCAGGTTTTTGAAACTGTCCGTGTCCACCAGACGGAATGACAGCATTTCAAAGGCCAGGAATTTTGAAATGCTGGCATTCAGGGCCAGGGATCGCGGATGGGTAGGGGGGTACTTCCTATTTCTCTCCAGTGTTTGGGAGATGGACAGCTGTAAGCTTCCATGGGACCATGTGGAAATGCTTGGGGACGGTGGCGGACATGGTGGTGTTGCTGTCATATCATCTGTTTGCTGGGTGGCAGGTGACGCTGTCACTGTAGAGGTGGAGGAAGAGGCCGAGGCAGCAGCAGAAGAGGAAGCAAGAGGAAGCCGAGACCTTTCTTGGATTTTGTCGAATGTCGACAGGTAGAGGGTTTGTGACCTCTCTTTATCCTTCATGGGGGGATGGGTAGGCGCTAGGGACCGGGACTTACGGTCGTAAAGTTTTAAGGACCGGAAACTTTACGACAGTAAGGCAGACCACCTGTGCCTGTCAAAGTTTTTGGACTACCGTCACCGACAGGGTGTCATACACCATGGGTCGGCGGTGATGAAAAGGTCCGCTCGGT
>BLSH010486993.1:391804-405141 GCA_018402905.1 Glandirana rugosa | reverse complement strand
ATTTGACTGCATCTGGTGTAAACAAGCCCTAAAAACAGTTGATTTCCAAGCAGGTGGTGACCCCAGATGTCCCCATTTAAGTCTGAGGAGTGTGTTTTTTGTTTTTTTTTTTGGTTAAAGGCGTGTGAGGAAATTTTGAAGTTGAGACGCTGGCAGTTCTATTTGTGACCCCGGAGTCGGTGTGGCCGTGACACGGCGTCCAGGGTTTTTCTTAGAACCTCGCAGTGTTTACACCCGAATTATACACAGAGAACATGGCTGCCCTCCAGGGCATGTCCTTCCTCCAGCAGAACATGACGCCCTCCTCCCTTCCTCCCCTCACAGGCTATTTTCATCTCCGGCTCTCCTCACTTGTTTGTCCAACACGAGAGCCGTTCCATCTATTAAATTCTATCTATAGCCGCAACACTTTTATTCCGATTTTATATAGATCACAGAAGGGTTTGATTCTCGGCCTTGTTTTCATTGCTGTCTGTGGCCTCGTTGGGAAGATTCCTCCTCACATCCTCTGCCTGTGACAATCACCAAGACAGGAAGTAAGGGCCAATTCCCAGCGGGGACACAGACAACAATAAATGGCTTACAAAGGTTCTGGCCTTGTCCTGCTCTAATTGCAGAGGCCTGTGGAGCTGCAGGAAATTATTATAAACACCTTCCTTAACCCCCTTTCCTACCAGGTAATTTTTAAAATGTTTCGCATCTGTTAATCTGCATTTTTAGTTAGAAGATAAATTCTTTCACTGCCGGTGGGGTTTTTATATATTTTTGCACACATACCCAGGTCCATAAAATTGTGTGCACCCGTGAAACAGCGGCGAACTTTGGTACCCTAAATGGTTTATAGGCAACACTTTAAAGGATGGTTCATACTGCTGCAATCCCAGAGATCGCATATAATTCGCACCGCACTGCAGTGTGATCATATGCGATCTCTATGCGATGCAAATTCAGCCATAGAGATTGCATGGCTTGATTCTCATCGCAATTGGAGCAAACTTGCATAGGACCCTTTTTTCCGCAGGGGTAGAAACTGATTGCATGGTCGTTCACACCATGTGATCCGATTCCTGTGCGAGTTCGCAGTGCGATATGCATACTTATTTGGGGGTGTCATTAGCTTTCTATTGACACTCCCCACAGTTCCCAAATTGCAGTGTGAACTGCCGCCTGGAGACATGCGATGCGGGAACCCGCAGTGGATTTGCAGGGTTCCCGCATCGCTGCAGTCTGAAGTGGCCCTAAAAGCCACTACAGGTCTTCAGGAGCTTTATGGGGGAACAAGCAGGATTTTTAATGCAGAAGAGACATGCTGCATTAACGTTACTTACCTTCCTGTGCGACCTTGTACAGTGAGCTGCACTGTGGGTGGTTTAATTGTTTCCATTATTTATTTATTTTTTCACCAAGACCGGCTACACGCGGTTTGAATCTTGGCTGGTTCACCAGAAACTATTCGAACCATTAATGGGCAGGCTGAATGTACCAAGGTTGATCGATTGATCAACTTGGGTGCAACCAACCTTCCGGATTCTCTTGCGATTATCGTTAGAGGCTGTTATAGCGGGTAGTGATAAATCACTGTCTTCTCCCGGCTGGGACGGTTTCCCCTGCCAGCCGCAGACAATGTCTCGGCAGGAGGGATTCCCCTGTCAGCACTCACTGTATTGATGGGGGAATCATGCAAATTTCTTTCCTGCAATTCACACCATGTATGCCTGGCCTTAGGACCAGTGGTGGCCCGTCCATTGGGGGTGCATTTGTCCGGCCCCCGATCTACATTATGGATTCCATTGGGGGGGGTTAGAGCCAGAGGCTCTAATAGGCTTCAAAAAAGGGTGGCCGATCCCACCCAGTTGTGTAACAACAGCGAATGAATATATTCATTCATATTTTCACACTAAATCTCCTCCCAACCAATCAGGAAGTGGGTTCCGTTTTCATAAGCGTATATTAAGGGTGTGCTTCTGCGCTCCCACAGTCTCTCTGTGCGTATGGTAGCTGGTGTGTGTCAGCTGCTCACACAGAGATGTGAATCCACAACATCAAACAAAATCTAAACACAGGTAAAAGGGGTGGAGCGCTAACACTTGTATATAATTTAAAATTCCATAGCAATAAAAGCATAACAAGCGTAAAATCCTGATATAAGATCTAAGTATAGTAAGAATGATAATAATATATATATAAATAAATACTGCTTAATGGTATATCGTTATACGTCTCAAGGCTGGACCAACATATACCACATCAATCAACCCAAGCTGTGCAACATCAGATCATATATATAAAACATTTAACAAGTCCAGATATAAAACGGGGGGTAAAACTTCTGTATTAATAGTCTATAAGAGCATGCATAAAACTGATCCTTCGGGCTGTGACTTTCTTCTTAAAAAATATCTTGTGTCTTTCTTTATAGGTGCTTAAGTGGCGTTAACAGGGCATATAATATGGTGATTTTTCATCTGTGATATCACTTCTAGGTGCTCAAGCCTCTCACCTAGAGTGTGCTAAACAGAAGCACATTAAGGTATCTTTGTGTGGTAAGGGATCAGTTCCACCAGTAGGGGTCCTCGGTCTCCTGCTCCTTCCTCTTGCTTCCTTCTCTACTCATATAGGCTCCATACCATCAGCTATTTGTCGAACCTCATCTCAAGGGGGGGGGGGGGGGGTTATATGGGGGCAACAAACAAAACCTCTCTTGGTGCAAATAACGTTTTAACAAGCGTTTATTAGATAAAAAAAACAGGAACACTCACTTTTTAAAAACAAATCGCATGCAAAACTCCACGAGCATCGAGCTCGTTCCAGTAACATCCAGTACTCCAGTAACATCAAGGGTACACCTCTCCTGCCGCCCTATGCGTTACGTCACGTGCCTCCCCTTTGATGAAGCTAGGATCATCAGTAGAGAGCAGAGAGATGGCTCTCTCAGTCTTTCTGCTCATTCACTGTCCACTCACTGGCTGGAGGTGGGGAGGTGACCAAGCTGTGTTTATCTGCAGCTGAGAGACATTAGGTCATAGTCAGGCTGTACTGTGTGGAAGAGCTGTGTAAAGCTCAGGACTGGATGGACAGAAATACAAATTCTTTGGCACACTAAACATCTCCCGTGTGTCATTGGTGTATTTAGCTGTTTGCCCGAGGTTCATCTTTAAAAACCTTCTCGGCACCTGGCTACCCATTCATTCAGTCATTTTTATTTTTTTTTTAGTATTTTTTTATTTTATGTATAATTTTTTTTTGCACCTTTGTCCATTATATTTTATATACATGCAGTACATTTTAAATTTCTTATTTTTTTTCTTTGTGTTTAGAGCCCCGCCCATTTGGTGGCTTCCTTATGGGAGGGGCCCCCGATTTGTGACCATATAAGGCTCCATGCACACTGTATTTGATAAACGACTGTTTTTAGTCATTTGGTGTTTTTTTTTTAACAGCCCAAAAACGCCACTTTATGTTATCCTATGTGTCCATGCACACATGGACTTTAATTGTCGTTTATCAGCAGTGGCGTTTTTGGGCTGTTATCTGAACGCCCTGAATTGGCGTTCAAAAGTCGTTCTTTTGACCACAAAAAACGCTAAACGCTCATACGCGTCCGGCGTTTTTTGCAGTCAATGGAAGCTAATGAAGAAAAAAAAATGCCTAAAAACGCAGACGCTGATAAACGCCGGTAAACGCTGCTTACAAAACGTTGCAAAAGAATGTTTTCTAAGCAGCGTCTCCTGCCTGACGCCGGGGGGGGGGGGGGGGGCCCACGCCGGGGGGGGGGGGGCCCAGATAGCGTCCAGTGTGCATGGAGCCTAAAAGACCTTTTACTGTGAGGTTGGTCTAGCTCTGAGGAAAGGGGCATGACCCCTGAAACGCGTCAGCCATCCAGCCATTTGGTCGTAGGGCGAGTCTCATTGCATCCGAGCTGGGGCAGATCAGTTTTGCTTCATGTTTCTTATTAGCATGTGAGTATCCACTTGTCTTTGTGGGTCTAATAAACGTATCAATGGTAATGCACAAGGTGGTTGCGCCCTCCTGTGTGTTTTTTGTAGTTCATTTGGAGGACTCCTGGTCGGTGGAGGGCTGCACGCTTGATTTGCATACTAAAAGGAAGCAAAATTGAAGCTCTGTTTGGTTTGGCGCTGAAGTGTGTTGTGGAGAACATACTGGACAGCACCTGACCCTGCACTGGACAGGAACATGTGACCAGAGGTTGCAGTCCTACCCAGAAGCCCTGCTAGAAGGCTGCTGAATCTGGTTGCATTAGGATTTGTGGTTTGAAATTGAATGCACTTCCACAGCTGATGCATAAAGATTAAAAAGATTTATTGCTATTGCAAGCCTAATAGCAGGAATACACGGTTAAAAAATCGTCCGTTCGCTCGACCACCGAGAGGCCGGTGGTGGAAAACGTTCCACTCATGCATGATGTGTTCAAGAGATTTTTTTACTGCCGACCTTCACACCAACGCATAGAATATCGCTCATTCGCAAACGGTACGACACAAATCTTCCATTTTTTTCAATCGGTCTTTTTCGTTCACGATATCGGGTATTACGTGCTGAGCATCAACAGTTAGAATATCAGCTGATCGTTCGCAGAACGGACATTTTCGGCTGATATTCTTATCGTGTATTGCTGCCATAAGCATCTCTGAAGAACAAGTGCACTTCCTCTAGAAAAAAATAAATTTATCCCAAATTATTGAAACAAAGGGGGGGGGGGGTGCAGCTTGATGGCCAGGTGGCTAGCATCTTCGGAAGGAGAGGCCAGCAATGGCCAATGGCAACCGCCATATTTTTATATATATATTTTATAGTGAGTATATCTAAATTAAAGAACAAAAATGTTGATATACAGTCTATTGTTTGGGGAGTTTAACTAATCTTCTAATCTACTAATTTTGCATTTTAACACGTGTGCAAAAATTGACAAAATGGTCCTGGTAGGGAATGTTGGAAGAACAACAGAATTGGCTTTGTACTGTGAACTATATACATATGCATTATACCTGTCTATATCAGCAGGTGGCGCTGTAGTATTATAGAGTATAGTACATGTATTCAGGAAGTATTGCCTATCTCTGTTATATGCATTTGTTTGTGTTCTCTTCCTGTCTATGATAAAAGGCATGTAATATATTCCTCCATGAAAGTAAAGCTATCTCCTGCACACAACAAGCTTCCAAACACATGATTCAATAACCTGCTAATAGGGAAGTGGTGGCTGCATCCGTTTTGTGTTTGTTTTTTTGTTTTTTTAGGCTAGGTACATTTTCCTGCAAGTACCGCCACATTTCTGATAATCCTGCTAGAAATTCCGGGGTCCTTGTATTACCTGTACACTGAACTGATATCTCAACAAATTTATCTGCTTTTCCCAGTTATCTTCTGTGAACTACAAAAGGACCGCCCTCTATTTAATGGAGATGAGCAGAGGGGGCATGTTCTGTAGTCCTAAAAAATTTCCTGCCTTAGGGTGACAATGCTGTCCCTCCAGTATAATGAGTGAGTGTTGTCACCCTAAGGTAGGAATTATGTTCTTGGCAGGATCCCCAGAGTAAAAAAATGCTTGGAAAAAAAAAAACCTACACAGCCACCACATATAAAGTGGTATTAAAGGCTCTTGTTTTTTTTAAGTAACAAACATGTCATACTTGCCTGCTCTGTGCAGTGGCTTTGCACAGAGCAGCCCCGATCCTCCTCTTCTCTGGTCCCCTGCCAGCGCTCCTGGCCCCTCCCCCTTGACCAGTTCCCCCAATAGAAAGCCACTTGCTATGGGGTCACTTGTGCGTGCTCGCTCCTGAACCACCTCCATGTGTCCCCATAAGACACCCACATAGCGCGGCTTGGCCCCACTCCCTCCTCACTGGTTGTGATTGACAGCAGCAGAAGCCAATGGCTCCCCCTGCTGTATCTCAGCCAATGAGGAGGGAGAGCCAAGGCACTCATGCACATCACTGGATCGAGATAAGGGTTCCGGTAAGTATTAGGGGGAGCTGCTGCACACAGAAGTTTTTTTTACCTTCATGCATAGAATTCACGAAGGTAAAAAAAAAACTTCAGCCCTTACAAACACTTTAAGGACCGGTGAGCTGCAATATATACATTTTTTTAGTTTTTATACACTTTGGTGTAATTTTCAGAGCTAGTCACCCTGTGAAACTGTGTGTACATCCATTCTCTGCAAAAGCGAATGCTCCTAGGCTGTTTTTCCAAAAGTCAAATGTTATTCAAAATAATAGAGGGAATCAGGAAATACCATATTTTGACAATAGATGAAGCTGATGATCATGGGAAATTAATACTTCTTTCCTAGCTTCATCTAGTGGCCATAATGCAATATTTTCCTGAATCACTTTCTCTCTTTTTTTCTGTTTTATGTTATATTACATTTTATAAAAAGTTATTGCAATGGAAAAGACAGCCCTTAGTGTGAGTTTGGACCCAGCACAACCAGCATCTGCAGGCATTGCACAGTGACTGCAGTTACAAGATTTGACGCTGAGATTAGTGAACTAGGGAATCAATTGTTTCTATGTGAACTTCCGTTCGCCTATGTAGATCCACATGATGGGAAAAATCCTGCATTATGGCCACTAGATGGAGCTGATGATCATAGTAAATAAGTATTTATTGCCAATGATTATCCATTCTATCTAGTGCCATGGTGTAGTATTTTCCTATTTTACTCAATTTTGTATGAATGAATAACATTCAGCTTAGAGAAAAAAATAGCGAAGTAACACTCAATTTTGACCCCATTATAAACACACAACGAATGCACATGCAGTTTTTTTTTTATTAACATACCCTTAAGGCTGCATTCACACCTGGGCGTAGCGTTTTCAGGCAGAAATACACGCGTTTTTTTTTTTTTTTTTGCCACGATGTTTGCTGCCATTTTGTACAGGTCAAAAGGTCACCAATGTAAAAAGTAGAAAGATGCCCAAATCAAGCTACAAAAATACCTCCTGAACTTTTTGGAGCTTCAGGCGTTTTTGAGTGGAGATGTGAACGTACCCCATAGAGAATCATTCATTTTTTTTTTCCCCTGAAGCATTTTGTAGCTTGAGGCTTCAAGCTACAAAACGCTAAGGTGTGAATGGGGCCTCAGTGTAAGGGCTCATTTATACTTGTGGCAAGGACTGCTGCTCCTCTGAAAAGCAATCCTTGTTCAGATCACTTTTTAGAGGCATTTGATAGGTGGTAATATGTGTAGAGGTAGACCGATATGGGTTTTTCTCTGGCCGATGTCGATATTTAGAAATCGCGGCGGTCGAATATATGATGTCAAATTTTTTTTTTTCTTTGGCTCGATATGTTAGGCTGATTTATTTTTTTTTTTCCCTTTCATCTCATAAAATCTAACAGATCAGCAATAAGAAGTGATACAGAAAATTGCTTAAATTAAACATTTATTAAACACAACAAGCCTCCAATCAGTGCACTTGTATGTATAATTAAGATTAAAAAATATAATATTAAATACACAAAAACTAGGGTCTCTGCTAAAAAAAAATATATAATGTTTGGGGGTTCTAAGTAATTTTTTAGCAGAAAATACTGTATTTTTACTTGTAAGCAACAAATGTCAGAAAAGATTGTCTTTAAATGGTTAAACTGAGATCTACACACCGGAGTTCATTCCTTTTGATAAGTTGAAACATTGTATCTTTTTTGTTTCTTTTATCAGCAATGTTCTCAGACTTGGCAGGCTGCCCGGATTTTTCTCTTTCAAGTTGCTCCAACTAGGCTGCATTCACACCTGGTCATTTTGTAGCTTGAAGCCTGAGGCCCCTTTCACACGGGCGGATCGTTCGGGTCCACCTGTCAGTTTTTCAGGGGGACCCAACGGGACGCTCCATTGCTCTCTATCGAGCGACGGATGTCAGCGGTGACATGTCCGCTGACACCAGATCCGCTCCGATCCGCCAAAAACAGACGGATGGAAACCCTATTTTCCACCCGTCTGGCGGATCGGATCGAATGAACACGGACAGGCGGTCCGTGTTCATCCGATTCTCCATAGAGGAGAATGGAGCTGTGACAGGTCAGTCTCTGCACTGAGTGCAGAGACTGCCCTGTCATCCGCCGGCTCAGCGGGGATAAACGGATGGATCCCCGCTGAGCAGCGGAGCCCATCAAAATGGGCTCCGCTCGTGTGAAAGGACCCTTAAGCTACAAAACGCTGGAGGGAAAAAAATCAATGATTCTCTATGGAGATGGTTCACATCTCCACTCAAAAACGCCTGAAGCCAAAAGCCTGAAAACGCCTGAAGCTCAAACAAGTTCTGGAAGTATTTTTGTAGCTTGATTTGGTCGTTTTTCTACTTTTTACATTAGTGACCTTTTGACCTGTGCAAAATCGTGGTAAAAAACGTGTGTATTTCTGCCTGAAAACGCTACGCCCAGGTGTGAATGCAGCCTTAGGAAAAGGTTCCTGTGGCGCGGCTTCAGTGCGACTTGCAAATGACTTCAATTACAGTGCATAAATGAATCGGCCTAATTTGCAGCACAATCTGCCGATGCCGATTTAATTAAAAAATGCCAAATATCGGCCAGCCGATATATCGGTCTGCCTATAGATATGTTGCCTTCTCACCGCCTGTTTTTACCCCCTAAAGCCTTACTACCACACTGCAATGTGGCCCTATTCACTTGAATGGGTCGCGTTTACTGGGAGGTAGTGCTCGCTAAACGCGACAGGGGTGTAATTCCTTTTCAGCTAAAGGTGGAGCAGTCGGGGGTGGTAAAAATGGGGCTGAACCATGTGGTTTTACCTCTCGCAACCACAAATGTAAACAAGCCCCAAGAGTCAGCCCACGCTTGAAGATAATTCTAGTATCCACCAATGTTGCCTGCAGCCTCCTGGCTTTGAAAACATCTGGCTGTGCTCTAACCTGGAAGATGCATTGCTCATTCAGGAGCATTTCTTTTCTCCAAACAGTGCCCTCTAGTGGTGAAAGTGATATTCTACTTCAAAGTTCCAGTTCGTCCAGCTAGTGAGGATTTTTTCCCCTTTCTTCCTATTGTGTGTCTTTCCTGCTCCACTATTTGTACAGCTGCCAATGTTTGTCTCTCTCTTCTTTTAGCTGAAAGATGCGCAGAAGTTCGCCAGATCCGGGAGCAACATCCCAATAAAATCCCTGTAAGTAAACAAAACATGTTAAAGAGAACCTGCCACTGTTTGTAAATCCAAAAAGCAAGCCTGCAAAGAAAAGGGTTAATGTCTACCCCTTCTACCACCCACACCACCAATAACTGTTGATTTCAGGAGCTCTGCTGGCTAGCAAGTCTTCTGCATCCGTCACATCCTGGAGTTAGATTCTGGCTCCCCCTCTGCTCACTGTGGTTGCTTCATGCCGACCCTACATCACTGCAGGACACTCTAGTGACACAGAGTTGGAGGGAGGAACCACAGTGGGCAGATGGGAATCCAGGTATCTGATATACCCAGAAATGTGTTCGGTGCTGAAGACGTTAACAAAAGTAAGGAAAATAACTGCACGGACTTCTCTGAGTTGGAAGGACACATGCTCTGGCTGGACAATAGTCCATGCAACAAAGTAAAGTCTGCAACCAGGCGTCATCCGTGGATATGAATCTTTTATTGACTACACGGTGAATTGCATCATAGAAGGGTAACGCGTTTCGGCCTTTTTGGAGTCAGAAGGACCTGTGCTCTTGGCTGAAGTGTTTCCATACTCTGACAATAGTCCATGCAACAAAGTAAAGCTGGCAACCAGGCATCAGCCGTGGATACAAAACTTTTGTTGACTACATGGTGAGTTACAGTACAGAGGGCTAACGTGTTTCGGCTACAGAGCCTTACTCATGGCTAGTAATGCTCTGTAGACGAAACACGTTAGCCTTCTGTGCTGTAACTCCCCATGTAATCAATAAAAGATTCATACCCACGGATGATGCCTGGTTGCTGAAAAGTTAGCCAGCGTACCTCCTGAAGACAGCACAAGCAGTGGAAGGGGGTAAAGCTGGCCACACATGGTTCGTGCTTGTTTCTTTCAGTCAATGGACTGAATGCAAAAACACTAACCAATTCTCTATCCACATAAATAAGGGACATTGTATTCTGTCAGCGGGACTGGACGTCAAAAGTTTTCCAACATTCCAACAGGTCCTTTAACAGAAGTCAATTACATGGCCGACTTCCATTGAGCAGGGATGGCCATACACCTGCTGAACTGGCCAAGTTTTAATCAGGCTATGGCCAGCTTAACTTGTTTCTTTGCAGATATGGTTTTGGTTTTGTATTTCAAAAATAGCAACGGGGTCTATTTAGGTCTTCTTTTTTTGTCTTCTGTTTTTTATGGGGGAGAATTCCCTTCCTGACCCATTAACACAATAGGAAATGGGAAGATGTAGTCCAAATAGAGGGGGTCCTATCCTAATGGGGAAAAAGTGTCCTAATTGGAGGATTTCCATTTTATTCTTGCTCTGGTAACAAATATAACACTTTGAATTTCCCACAACCTTTGATCCCAATGACGGAGGTCACCAGAACCAAGAGAGATGGTGAATCTACCCAGTGTAGACATTAGTAGGGAATAAATGAACGATGGCTGAATATTAATATGATTGGAATAAACACAATAGTATATTCAGCCAAAAATGTAAAAAAAAAAAAAAAAAAAAGATTTTGTGGACTCATTATTTATTTTTATTTTTTTAAATTTAATTCTTTATTTATAAGATTCACTTTCAAAAATGATAGCAGTGACATAGGTAGTTTGTAAGACGTGACTCCTTATGTTTTAATCTGCTGTCAGTCTTTGGACTGCTGTCAATTTACTCTGGAGCTGGAAGCAATTTTTTGTAACATTTTTCAGCCAAAATGTTTAAAAAAAAAAAAGGAAAAATGTGTGGACTCCTTTCTTTTTTTTTTTTTTTTTAATTCTTTATTCGTATATTGATGGTGTTGTACAAGTACCTGAAATAAATACATAAACACTTGCAAAAATGACAGCAGTGACATAGGTCGTTTGATTCCTTTTGTTTTTATCTGCTGTCAGTCTTCTCTTTCTATGTTTACTTAGGAGCTGAAATGTGTGCCTCTGTGATCAGCATGCTGGCAGGCAGTGGACATGGCAGCAACTGTTAGGCCTCAGGGGGACCCACACCTCTGGCCCTAATGCTGACCACATGCATGCTACAAACAATTTGATTTCCACCAAATGCACAAGAATTAACCAGTTCTACATACCTATTAAATCAATTTCAGCTGATCACATTGAAGGCAAACCAGTCTATTTGGATTGTTTTTTTTATTTTGTTTTACATTGCAAATCTTATTTAAATCTGAAAAAATACCCTTACAGTGCAGAAACCCCCTTCTAGCAGGTCAAAAAATAAATAAATAACCCAATAATGATATTTTTTTTTTTTTGGCCTTGCATGCACATTACAGTAACATTGCAGGCAATAGACTCACATGTTGTGGTTTAGAGACCAGAAACTCCTCGGGTTGCCGCTCTGAGCTGCACGCAGTATAACATGTTCATAGCCACTACCAGGAAGAAATTTGGTTTGCTTGCTGAACGGGAAATGTTCTACCCGAATGATGTCACCCAACACACGTCCAGCCACTGATATGGTGACACAGCCTGCTCTTTTCTGTTTCTAGGTCATCATCGAGCGATATAAAGGGGAAAAACAACTTCCTGTGTTGGACAAAACCAAATTCTTGGTCCCGGATCATGTAAATATGAGCGAGCTGGTGAAAATCATCAGGTAAGCATGAAACATGTCTAATGAGACCACTGAGATGCATTATACAATGTTTGTCACAGTGTTCATCATTGTATAAATAATGAGGAGTCCTAATATATGCTCACTACAAATATTTCCCACTTCCTTAACCGGTTGCCGACCGGCTCGCGTACATTTACTGCTGCAGAGTGGCATCCCGTGAATTGCCGTCTTTGCAGGAGTGTGCCTGTGGCTCGGGTGGACCCGATGTCAGCCGGCGAGCCGCGATTGCTTACTACCGAAGAAAAACAGGGAACCCGCGCTGTCAGGCAGCATCTAAGAGATCTACTGATCCCTGTCACTGGGATCAGTTAGATCTCTTATGCCCCTGGCAGCTCAGCCCCCTCACAGTTAGAACATGGCCAGGGAACACAGTTAAACCCTAGAGAGCCCCCCCCCCAGGTTAACCCCTTCACTGGCAATGACATTTATACAGTAATCAGTGGATATTTAAATTTCTGATTGCTGTATAAATGTCATTGGTCCCAAAAAAGTGTCAAAAATGTCCTACATATCCACCCCAATATCAGAGTCCCGATAAAAATCGCAGATCACCGCCATTACCAGTAAAAAAAAAAAAGAATTCTCATGGTTTGTAAACGCGCAACTTTTGCGCAAGCCAATCAATAAACGCCGATTGCGTTTTTTGGGGTTTTTTTCACCAAAAATATGAGGAAGAATATAAATCGGCCAAAACGGATGAATACATTTTGTTTTTTATATATATATTTTTTTTTATTTGTATTTTAGCAAAAAGTAAGAAATATTGATTTTTATTTATTTTTTTTGCAACATTGTCGCTAATTTTTTTGTTTATAGCGGTGATCAGAAATGACGCAAAGGTGATCAAATATCACCAAAAGAAAGCTCTATTTGTAGAGGAAAAAAGAAGCAAATTTAGTTTGGGTACAACGTCGCACAAGCGCGCAATTGTCAATTAGAGCGGCGCAGTGCCGAATTGCAAAAAGTGCTCTGGTCCTAACATGGGAAATCCTTCCGGGGCTGAAGTGGTTAACCACTTGACCTCTGGAAGATTTACCCCCCCCCCCCCTTTCATGACCAGGCCATTTTTTGCTATTCAGCACTGCGTTACTTTGGCTGACAATTGCGCGGTCGTGCGACGCTGTACCCAAATAAAACATATGTCCTTTTCCCCACAAATAGCGCTTTCTTTTGGTGGTATTTGATCACCACTGTGGTTTTGATTTTTTGCGCTCTAAACTAAAAAAAAGATTGACAATATTGAAAAAAATATATATATATATTTTTTTTACTTTCTGCTATAAAACATATCCAATAAAAAAATTGAAAGAATCAAATTTCTTCATCGATTTAGGCCAATATGTATTCTGCTACATATTTTTGGTAAAAAAAAAATCTCAATAATCGTACAAACAGATTTCGTCTCCAAATACGTAAAGGATTGTCCACAGTAAGAGCTGAAAATGTTGGCCAGCTCAGTAGATTGCCTTTAAAAAAGGCCTGGATTATTTCCTAATTGTACATAATATTACTGGATACTAACAATTTATAGGTAAAGGTGTTTTTTTTTTTTTTTTTTTTTTTTTTTTGTG
>BLSH010486993.1:378925-390797 GCA_018402905.1 Glandirana rugosa | reverse complement strand
GGGTCTCCAAAGCCTTGTTTACATTTTTGCTACTAAATCTGCAACGACTTTATTACTTATGAAAGCGTGAAAATAAATATAATTTTGTAACAGGCCAAACTTCCCTTCTTTTTTTCATTACTTTCTTATTATTTAATTTTGTAGAGTGCTAAATTATTGTGTCTTTGTTTTGTTTTGTTTTTTTTTGTTTTTGTTTTTTTACACTATTAAACAAAAAATCAAACAAAAAACTGTATGGAAATAAAAATAAAATATTTAGCAAAAAAATGAAGGTATGTAAGGTAATAATTAGAGTTTGTTAGTGATAACAAGAGGCTAAAAAGAGAATACTTTAGTTAAAGAAAAACAAAAAAAAAACACATTACCTAAAACCTAGTATTTTTTTTTTTTTCTTAATTTATCTATTTTTAAAGGTCCATTGTTATTGGCAGCTCCTGAAAAGTGTAGTGAACCGCAATATAGTAAGGCCCCTTTCACACTTGTGCGACTTGGGGCTACAAAGTTGCATGAGAAGTCGTACCCCATGATTTCCAATGAGGACCATTCATATGTTGTGCGACTTCAAGTCGCACTGACTTCAAAGTAGTCCCTGCGAGTCCATAGACCTCAGGTTTACACAGGCAGTCCCTGAAATCGTAGCAAAATCTCTTCAAAATTGCAGGCGTAAAATGGCTGCAAAATCACACGACTTTAAAGTGGCGTTAGTGTGAAAGGGGCCTAAAGTGTATTTTATTTACATATTAACAAGCTTTGACCATACTAAGGGCAGCTTTGCTACATAGATCAGCTATCAAACTGAAAGGATGTTTACCTAACAGGAAGATATTCTAGGTCTAGGATGTATTTCTTAAGTCTTTAACTGATTAAAGAGAATATAAAGTGTTGTTTGTTTTTTTATTTTTTTATTTTAACATTATATATTTCATTTAAAAAAATGTGATTGCTTTTCAATCAGATACATGTGAAATATTGCATTTTACTACTTGCTGGTACAAAAGCAGTAGCTTTGTAGAGACTAATATGCATCTATGAAATAGACCTAAAGAGCAAGAGAGATAAGATGAGACAAACTACAGAATAAGCCAGTCTTTCTCAACCTTTTCAGCAGAGGAACCCTTGAAATAACTTTCCAGACTCAGGAACCCCTGCTAAAAATCACTATATCTACAACTCATGATACATTAGTGTGATGGTCAGTGGGAAGAATGTTCCTTAATTTGTGGTCATTGGGAAGAATTCCTCCCTTACGGATAGTTAAAAAGATCAATGGTGTCAGGGGGAACTTATCTGAGAGGCAGAAATTGCTCAAGGAAGCCCTAGCAACCTCTAGAGCAGTGGTCTCCAAACTGCGGCCCTTGCTTGCTGTTATCTGGCCCATGGGGCACCATTTTTATCCACTGATATCAACAATGGGACATCATTTCCCCCCGCTGACACCAATGAAAGGGCACAATTCGTCTCAATGACACCAATGATTGGGCACATTTCCTACCAATAACACCAACAATGGAGAAAAATTTTTCCCACTGACACCAAAGATGGGGCATTGTTTATTCCTACTGACGTCTGGACAGTGGCGGCTCATCCATAGAGGGCGCACGGGCGCCACCCTCCCCTATCGTTGCGTCTGGCCCCCTGATCTACATATCAGGGCGCCGAACTATGCATTACAATGGGGGGGGAGTGCTTTTCTGAAGCACGTGATTCAAAAACAGGGTGGGATTGGGGCACCCCGATCCCACCCAGTTGTGTGACGGTAGCGAATTAATTTTCGCTATTTTCACACTAAAGTTCTTCCCCACCAATCAGGAGGCAGGTCGTGAGACCTGTTTCCAGATTGGCCAAAGCAACAGGCGATCCTATTGGATGCCTAGCGCTTTGGAGGAACAGGGTGGAGACACAACAGGAAGAGGCCATGGGAGGAGCGCAACCAGGAGAGGAGGAGATGAGACCACAGCCCGCCAGCCTCAGGTAGGTGCCTGATCGCCGGCCGCCCAAGGAGGGGTGGGTTGTCAGTCCCGTGCCATCGGGGGGGGGGGGGGGGGAGATGCTGTCAGTGTCCCCCGGCGGGGGGGGCGGGTGTTTGTTTGCCAAAATCCGTCGAAGAAAAACCCTCCAGCCACCACTGTGTCTGGACCTTTTCTACTCCCAATGGCCACAGTCTGGCCTCCCTTAAGTCTGAAGAATAGTAAACTGGCCCTATGTTTAGAAAGTTTGGAGACCCTTGCTCTAGAGCAGGTATGGAAAATGTTATATGTAGATTTTTTTTTTTTTTTTTTAAGTATGCTTGAGATTTAAGTATTTTTGTCCTACTCTTTCCCCAACCTAGACGTCGACTGCAACTGAACCCAACTCAAGCTTTCTTCCTGTTGGTGAACCAAAGGAGCATGGTTAGTGTCTCCACTGCTATCTTGGACATCTATGAGCAAGAAAAGGATGAGGACGGCTTCCTCTACATGGTGTACGCTTCCCAGGAAACCTTTGGCTAATTTTACCTGTCCGATTTCCTCAGTGTGTGCTTTTCCACTCGTGCAGATAGGAGCATGTATGTGAATCTGTGCACACTGGCATTAATGTTTGCACATGTTTTCTTTGGTAGTCCAACCAACACTCGTCTTTTTTTCAGTACTGTGCACCGACATTCCACATGCCTTGGCACGCCTGCGTGTCTGAATCATTATTCACCTGCAAACACTCATTACTACATACACCTCCAATAACATATCACACGTATCTTCTACACTACTCACTGTACATAATCATTGTAATGCTGTCACATTATAATTATATGTATTGCCTTCCACTGTAGGCCGCAGGAACAATAAGTTAGGTCTCATCTGAAACAAGGACTATCTGTTGGACAGGACAGCCAATCGGCTTTGGCTTTTTTTTTTTTTTTTTTTTACTGTCTAACCTGTTTAAGCATCCTAAATGAAGAATTACTGTTGCTATGGGCAACACAGATGATTCACCTTTCAGCCATTTTCATAATGAGGCCTGCGGCCATATCAATTAAAGTATGTCCAGCGTTAAACTTTCCCATTCGTTTTTGAAAGAGTGGGAGGGAATAAGGAGGTTTTTACTGTTAACTGGGGCTCCATTAGAGATTTCCTCTTGCTAAGGCCGCTTTCACAAGGGCATATTGGTGCGGTAAATCCAGGTGGTTGAGGTACATTTTTTAACCACTTGCGAACTGACACTTCCGGTTCTGGGGCGCGCTGCCAGCGACCTGCTCCCACTGTGATCACACACACAGTGGGTGTGTGATCTGCGAGTACCAATGTCACCTGCCGATTATTCAGTACATGGGCAGAACGGCAATCTCCTCCCTATGTAAACAAGGCAGATTGCCGTTCTGTGAGGAAAGCAAAGCAGAAACATGGATCAATGCCTTCCCTTAGTTAAAACGCCTCCCCCACAGTAAACAAGCACTGTCTAGGAACACATTTAACCCTTTGATCGACCCTGATGTTAACCCCTTCCCAGCCTGTATCATTGGTACAGTGATGGTGCATATTTTTTAGCACTGATCACTGTATTAGTGTCACTGCTTCCCAAAAAGTGTCAGTGTCCAATTTTGTCCGCCGCAATATTTCAGTGCCGCTATAAGTCGCTGATTGCCGTCATTACTAGTAAAAAAATTATCCCATTGTTTGTAGACACTAACTTTTGCGTAAATAATATACACTTATTGGGATTTTTGTTTACTAGAAATATGTAGCCGAATACATATTGGCCTAAATTTGATGAAGAAATTTGAATTTTTTTCAGTTTATTTATTGGATGCATTTTATAGCAGAAAGCAAAAAATATTGTTAGTTTTTTTTTTTTTTCAATATTGTCAGTCTTTTTTCGTTTATAGTGCAAAAAATAAAAACCGCAAAGGTGATCAAATACCACTATAAGAAAGCTCTATTTGTAGGAAAAAAGGACATAAATGTAATTTTGGTACAGTGTTGCATGACTGTGCAATTGTCAGTTAAAGTAACACAGTGCCATGTGGCAAAAAAAACGGCCTGGTCATGAATGGGGGTAAACCTTCCAGAGGGCAAGTGGTTAAAGGGCCTCAGCCGCCAGTGAAAACCTGGCAATGGCCACCAGATGGACCCATCCATGTTGTTTGAGAAAAAATGTAGGGTATGTTGCGTTTAGCTAACAATCCTGCCTGCCAATGCACCCTATAGAAGTGAAGACAGGCATGCTGGAGGTGCCCTATTGCCATTTGATTGTCTGCTAGCCGTGGGTCAACTGCTGCTAGCTAAACAATCCAATGTGAAAGATTCCTAACCGTCAGTGACAACGATTTCACCAGACAGGAAGTGAAGGGGAAACTGCAACAGAGAGACCGATGGCAATAAAAATCTGACAGAGGTTCTATCCCTTTCCCTATTTTAATAATAAAAATCATTTTTATTTTATTATCTTATTTAAGATTTGCACTCACTTCCTGTTTTTGGAAACAGTTGTCACCAGAACAGTAAGTAAGGGGAAATCTCTCTAACTGAGCCCTGGATAACAGTAGAGACCTGACAGGGGCTATAGACCTTCACCAGGCCACCCAAAAATGTAAGGTTTTGGCTGGACACACACTTAAGTCAGTGCCACCCACGACAACCTGTCAAAATTCACTTTAGTTGTCGCTGTATAACTTAATTGTACTTGGCACCCCCGCAAAATTTTTTTTTTTTTTTTTTAATCAGCTGGCTAATGTTTATAACCAAACGCCATACCTGTATTCTCAGCCTTTTTTGTGTCATTAGAATTTCAGCTCGTGTACTTGTACCCACAGCCACTGTTTTGTGAAGTTACCTGAGGGCCTTACACACATTCACTTCCTGTTTTTCCTCCATGTTCGACATATCGGAATTCTAGAAGCCAGCAGGCATTTTAAACTGGAACTCGACGCAGGTTATGAAATATCTGAAAGATGTTGTAGATCAATTTCTGCCAACGTTTATTCGATGTGAGCGCTCTACTGCCAGGAGGCCTTGATGTTTTACAAAACACGCTGAGAGATCATTTTCCAGCAATACGTTCGATTTGGAACTCATTCAGGTTTACACACCTTTTTGCATGTCGTTATTATTATTATTATTTTTTAATTGGCTGCTAGTTGGCCTCATTGGTTTTCCGTTTGCGTGGTTAAAAATTGAAGACAAACCTTTTAAGGGGCAAATTTTAATGGATTTGTACAGGTTCAGAACCCCCAACCTTTTTGCTTGTTCTGTTGAAATGTATGAATTTTATGTAGCATTTTTAACTTTTTTTTGTTTTTTGTTTTTTGGCGATTCTTACAGGTTATTTTACATTTACTAAAATTTACTGTGTGTATCTAAAACCAGGCACCCTCTCAAAATCTGAAAAATGTATAAAAAATTGTATGTGTACAAAAGCTGATGTGTATATACAGAGGGATGTTCCATGTGTATAAAGAATAAATAAAATTTATGTGGCAGACCATTTCTTGTGAGTTTGATTTATAACCCTTTTATAAATTTCACAATTTGCAAACTTTTGGCAGAAAACTTTGCAGGTTCATTGCCAGATTTAGGGAACAACCCCTAATGCAGTGCAGAACCCTTAGCCTTGGTCAGCTGAATTACACCAGTCAGTAGTTTGAAGCTGAACTTTGTGCAAAACAAAAACAACTTCAGTACAACCAGCCTGCCCATAGATGGATCAAATCTCAATCCGCCCTGGCTGAACCAGATGAGATTAGATCCATCTATGGCCAGCTTTAGACCCATCCTGCTGCCTCTTCTCCACTATGCTACAGTGGTTGCAGGTCCTCTAATGTCATCAAGACCAACACAGAACCCATAACCCCACATTGGTCTGAAGATGGGGACAGTCCACTCTGTAGGGGAGTACAGAAGAGCACTAACTGATGGGGGACCTAAAGATCAGGTAAGTAAAACTGCTTTTCTTGGCTCTCTAGACATAAATTGGCATTTAAACTTTGCAGTGGCAAAGCAACCCTCCACTGTTCTGGGCTTAAAAAAAAAAAAGAATAACACAACAACGTTTATGGGTGGGCTCACAACAGCCATATTGTCAATGTGAGTTGGAGATGTTAAAAATAACAAACATGTTATACTTGCCTCCTCTGTGCAGTGGTTTTGCACAGAGCAGCCCAGATCCTCCTCTTCTAGGGCCCCTCTTTGGTGCTCCTGGCCTCTCCTTCCTGTTGAGTGCCCCCACAGCAAGCGGCTTGCTATGGGGGCACTTGAGCCGAGCCGCAGCTCCCTGTGTCTATTCAGACATAGAAACCCTGGCCCGCCCTCTTTCTCTTTTCATTGGCTCACTGACTTTGACAGCAGCGGGAGCCAATGGTGCAGCGCTGTTGTCTGAGCCAATGGGGAGTCCTGGACAGCAGAGTGTCTCGTGCAACTGAATTTAGATGGACCTCAGGTAAGTATTAGGAGGGTTGAGGGAGGCTCCTGCATGCAGAAGCTTTATTATCTTAATGCATAGAAAACCTGCCTTTACAACCACTTTAAAGGAGAAGTATGGCCTGGGCTTGTTTGGCCATACTGCTCCTATGGGTCACAGGAGTGCAATGTGTTTTGCACTCCTGTGACCCATTTTCAGCATAAAGCGGACTAAAGTCTGCTCTCTGCTGACGTCACAGGAGTCGGCACAGGCACCGCGCCATCCCGGGGATCTGTGAGAATCGAGGCATCAGCGGTGTAGAGACGCCGGGGGACCGATGCTTCATCCACCTAGGTAAGTACAATGAGGCAAAAATCCTGAAAACCATACTTCTCTTTTAATTCTGTGTAGAGAGATACTGTTTTGTGTTTTTTTGCTGTTGGTACGTGTCTCTCAATGGCAGTGTCTGGGTTGCCATGCCATTTGTTTGATAATAGCTTTCCTATTAGCCCAACAGAATTGAATACCAAAATTCATCCCCATAGACCTTTAATGGGATTTGGCAAACCTCACGAACGAAAACCAGACATATTTGCTCATCCCTACTACTGATAAGATCAGTTTGTCATGGCAATAGGGAAACATAGAAGGGCAAAGTTCAGCTGTCCTTGGGTGTAATGACATCAGATGTAGGTTAATACCATTACAGCGGTATATATTCTTTGAATTTCTAATCACTTGTCCTGATGATAATACTAACCAGGTTAGATAAGGTGAATCTCTACCCTTCCCTAGTCCACCCAGAACCACAAAAAATTGTTTTCCCTTTAGATACACTTTAAAGGTATTTTGTTCTAGCTTTCATAGTCCTGTGTGCTAGAGCTAACCATACATGTATAGATTTCTCTAATAAATCTTCATTCATGCTAAACAGTCAATTAAGAAATGTAATTTTGTAGAGCTGCGTGGTGGTGCTAACAGGGCCACCCACAGCTTGTAATTCAGAGGTTGAAAGAAAATGTACTGTCACATCATACGCTTTCATTTTATAACATCAGCTAGAAATCTCTTTTTACAACTTTGTGGATTCCCTGCAGGGCCGGCCCTGCCATGGGTCCCAGTGGGTCCAATGGATCCAGGCGGCAACTTGAGAGGGGCAGCAGGGCCGCTACCTAGACGATCCACATGGCGTGCAGACTCTGTGAGAGTGAGTCTCCTCCCTTGCTCATATGATAGAGCCGGGAGGAAATTTCTCACACAAGCACCTAAGCAGGGCCGGCGCCAATTGAGTGCAGGCCATGGAGGGGGCAAACTCTATACTACCCTAGCCTGTCTATTTACCCTAGACCAGGGGTCTTAAACTGGAGGCCCTCCAGCTGTTGCAAAACTACAAGTCCCATGAGGCATTGCCAGGCTGACAGTTACAAGCATGACTCCCACAGGTAGAGGCATGATGGGACTTGTAGTTTAGCAACAGCTGGAGGGCTGCCAGTTTGAGACCCCTGCCCTAGCCTGTCTGTATACTACCCTAGCCCTTAACTTAGGTTCACACTTATGTAAAATCTGACTTCCTGATAAATTTAATTTTAGTTTTATTTATCATGATCTAAAATAATGGACGTAGGGGCCTTTTGGTGGGCGTGATATATTTATTTTTTTGGGGGGGGGAGGGCAGCATTTCATTCTTGGACCCAGGCAGCACAATGTCTTTGCAGGTTCTCTTCTGCCGCTTACTTTCAATTTCTAAGGACTACATATCCCATGGTACCTTGCTGCTTGCAAGCTGTGATTCCTGTACTGACTCTGCCTCTTGAAACGCCTCCTCTCAACGCCTCTGTAGATCAGAAGGCAGGCTCTGTGAACAATGTGACACAGCAGTGCCTACTCACAGGGTATAGTGACTACATGTCACAGAATTCAAGGAAGTACACGCGTCGGGTCTTTCACAAAGTAAATTTACAAACTTCAAGATTGATCAGGAGTAGGCTAGAAATGTAATTAAAAAACAGTGGAAATTAATATACAATTTTACATTTTGACCATAGATACACTTTAAGTAAGAATTGGCCAGAATTTGATCCATGTATGGCACACTTTGCTGTACCACATTTCAGTAATTATTTGTAGATAACTCCCTTCAGTGCCTGGCTTTATTTCGCTGCAATCACTCCACAGTCAACAGCTGCTGAAATAAAATCTCATCCACATAAACACAGCATTGTTTACAAGGATTTAGGTCTGACTGGCAAACCTATTCTGAGCGTGGAACAAAAAAAAAAAAAAATAACCTTTGTACAGTGCTAAGCAGGACTGCATGCTGTTAACATTGACCCGGTGCATACAAGGGTTTCTTCTTATTCCAATTGTTTTAGATCTTAAAAAAAAATGTTGCTGAACTGCTTTTTACAAAGTGGCACTATGGCTGCACCAAATTTAAAATGAATTTAGACCAACCCTAAGTTGGCGTACAGAGCCAGACAGGCATGTTTGCCACTGCTACCCACTCCTCTCATTGGTTATCAAGGATGCTGTTGGCAGCTGACAGGCTCCTAGCAACCAGGGATGCTGACAGTGGATGGAGCCTGATGGGGAAGCTGGAGGACTAGCTGGTGGAAGGTCTGCTCTGAAAATATAAATTATTCTAATTTTTTTGTTTTATAATTACATTTTAGGATATTAAAAATTAAAATGTTAGTTAATTTTTTTTTTACAAAAAAATATATATAAAATAACATTTGCTATATTTTTGTGACGGATCAAATAGGAGAGCCAAAATATCACCTTCTGTTAAGTGCGGGTATTACTGGGATAGTGTAATGTATTTAAGAACATCGTATTTTGTGACTCTTACACTCAGGGATCGCTTTCATGTTGGATGCCGTCTCCACAGAACTGTAACAGGTCAAGTGACTGAATGAGCCTATCCCAGTAATTATATACATGTTCTGTTACTAGAGACCATTAACCTTTCTGCAGCCCTTACCTTCACAAGCCTGCATTAACCATTACTGTAACACACCTGTCAAAGTCCAGTGGTCTCCAAACGGTGGCCTGTGGGGGGAATGTGGCCCTTTGCTTGCTTTATCTGGCCCTTGGGGCACTGTTCCTCTCACTGACACCAACAATGCGACACCATTCCTTCCACTGACGCCAACAATGGGGAACCATTCTTTTCACTGACACCAACAGTGGGGCATTTGTCCTCCCACTGACACCAGTGATGGGACACTAATACCAATGTTGTACAGGGCTTCTGATAAGGCAGTACAGCCAGTCCTCCTGTACTGGGCCTGGGCACCTGCAGGGCAGGAGGCCTGGATGTACTGTCTTAATGCAGACACTGATCCTCTTCTGCCTCCCCCTGCAGTGCTGCCAGATTCTTCTCTTCTTCGTCTGCACTGCAGGAAGAGTGGTTCTAGCACATGCGCCCATTCCTTCTGCTTTCTGGGTTCCCCTGTGTGCCCCTTTCCCCCCGCAGCACTTATAGCTTCCCTCCTCTCCACTCCCGCCGGCAGCTGCTACAGGCACACAAGGATTCTTCAGGATGGGGAGTGGGGGAAGGGGCAGGTAGGGGGGGGGGGGCCCGGTCAGGTAAGCTGTATTATGGGGCCCTGTGATTTCTAACAGCTTTCCTGATGATGGGCACTATTCCTGCTTCTATTGACTACAGACACTATTCAGCCTTATTCCACAATGGATTCAATTCTTTATTTTCCTCAAAATTCTACAAATAATACCCCATAATTACAACATGAAAGACATTTGAAATCTTTGAAAATTTTCAAAAATAAAAAAACACATGTACACAAGTACTTACAGCCTTTGTCATGACGCTCAAAATTGAGCTCAGGTGCATCTTGTTTTCACTGATCATCTTTGAGATGTTTCTACAACTTGATTGGAGTCCACCTGAGGAAAATTCAGTTGATTGGACGTGATTTGGAAAGGCACACACCTGTCTATATAAGTTTCCACGGTTAACAGTGCATGTCAGAGCACAAATCAAGCCATGAAGTCCAAGGAATTGTCTGTAGACCTCCAAGACAAGATTGAATGGAGGCACAGATCTGGGGAAGGGGAGCACAGTCACCTCCATCATGCGTAAATGGAAGAAGTTTGGAACCCCCAGGACTCTTCCTAGAGCGGACCACCAGACCAAAGAGTGATCGGGGGAGAAGGGCCTTAGTTAGGAAGGTGACCAAGAACCTGATGGTCACTCTGACAGAGCTCTAGTGTTTCTCTGTGGAGAGAGGAGAACCTTCCAAAAGAGCAACCATCTCTGCAGCACTCCACCAATCAGGCCTGTATGGTAGAGTGGCCAGACGGAAGCCACTGCTCAGTAAAAGGCACGATAGCCTGCCTGGAGTTTGCCAAAAGGCACCTAAAGGACTCTCAGACCATCAGAAACAAAATTCTCTTGTCTGACGAAACAAAGATTGAACTCTTTGGCCTGAAAGGCAAGCATCATGTCTGGAGGAAACCAGGCACCGCTCATCACCTGACCAATACCATCCCTACAGTGAAACATGGTGGTGGCAGCATCATGCTGTGGGATGTTTTTCAGCGGCAGGAACTGGGAGACTAGTCAGGATTGAGGGAAAGATGAATGCAGCAATGTACAGAGACATCCTTGATGAAAACCTTCTCCAGAGCGCCCTGGACCTCAGACTGGGGTGAAGGTTCATCTTCCAACAGGACCAGGACCCTAAGCACACAGCCAAGATAACGAAGGAGTGGCTACGTGACAACTCTGTAAATGCCCTTGAGTGGCCCAGATTTGAACCCAAATGGCTGTGCACTGACACTCCCCATCCAACTTGATGGAGCTTGAGAGGTCCTGCAAAGAAGAATGGGAGAAATTGCCCAGAAATAGGTGTGCCAAGCTTGTAGCATTATACTCAAAAAGACTTGGGGCTGTAATTGGTGCCAAAGATGCCTCAACAAAGTATTGAGCAAAGGCTGTGAATACTTCTGTACGTGGGGTTTTTATTTTTTAAATTTGCAAAGGTTTCAAATAAACTTCTCTTTGTCATTATGGGGTATTGTTTGTAGAATACCGAGGAAAATAATGAATTTAATCCATTTTGGAATAAGGCTGTAACATAACAAAAGGTGGAAAAAGTGAAGTGCTGTGAATACTTACTGGATGCACTTTATAGTAAACATTTGCCTACCGATCAAAATGAATGAAAATAAAGAGCACGGTTTACAATATTGGGTTTGTCCAAGCAGTGTATACTTGGGCAGAGATGTTACTCTGAGACAAGCTTTGCTGGGTCATCTGGGTGTCACTCACCCTTGATTGGAACATTGATGTAGACATCTTCAACTGCTGCCCAGGTTACTGTGTAACATTTGTCCACGAGCATGGGAAAGCGGCACAGGAGAGAATACTGAATCACAGCGGTTTCTCCAGGTAATTGTTTTAAAGGGACACACTGGCTGCTACTAAAAGGTCGCAAGAAACTACAGGGGGGGGGGGGGGGCCATCCGTACGTTT
>BLSH010486993.1:282940-293596 GCA_018402905.1 Glandirana rugosa | reverse complement strand
AGGATACCTTTGGAATCGGTAGCTGGGTATGCTGCCTCCAGTGATTGCTCCCTGGTTAGGGAGTGAGGGTAGAAATATTATGGTCTGGGATGGCGCTCCCCCGATATATTCTTATAAATGACTGGTTACTTGTACAGAGTAAGGTTCAAAATAGATGTCTAATGAACTTCAATTCAAGTGAGATATAATAAATTATAAAGTGTTAATGTGCTAGTATCGTTAAAATGAGGTGAGTATACACTCAAATGAAGTGCTGGAAATGATTACAACTAAAAAACCGGTATAAAATGACGAGAAACCTTAGTACTACTGTATAAATATTAATGTGATAATGTGCTAGTATCAGTGATAACGTGCTAGTATCAGTTCATACTTATAAAATCCCAAGTTCAAATGACATATAAAGTGCTGATGTGATGTTATGTCAACTAACATATGCTAGTAGCGCAAAAAGACCAATAATGTGCTAGTATCACTTAAAATAAAATCTCGGGTATCAGTGATGATGTGCTAGTATCAGTTCATACTTATAAAATCTCAAGTTCAAATGACATATAAAGTGCTGATGTGACGTTATCACTGCAGTGATTGATTAGTGAGGTCTGCTCATTGTGCTCTGGTGCGGCTCATGCTGGCTTGATGTGTCACTATCCAATAGCAGGAAGGCATATTGGACAGTCAGAGAAAACCTAACAGGAATTCCATACACCACGGAGGACCTTCAACTACTCAACCCCCTGGAACCTATACCGTAAGAGGAGACCACCATTCGCCCACAGGACCGTGGACGCACCCGCGTAAGGAACTTCTGGATCATACCCTTGTGAAGACCTACATACCCAGGAACCTGGATCAGAAAATAGGAGAGGAAAGAGAGACCCACCACCGTCCTGAGGATCCCTGAGACACCTGCCTGTGACAGGCGCCCCTGCGCTATACCCCTGTGTGGGGTGGCGCTGTCCGGTAAGCAGGGTGGAAATAGGGGAGCACGTGTGGCACACAAAAGGAAAGAATTATTTTGGATCTCACCATATGGACACTTAAATCACATTAAGGATACTCTATTGGTTATGTTATTGATAGTTTACAAAGAAACAGCCTATAACCTCCAAGAGGACTGGGGAGTTCCTGCTTATAGATCTTATGATTAGTTACTAGGATTATGCAATTTGCCATCAGAATATATGTATTGAATTACTAAGCACTACACAGATTTGGGGGAAACCCGAGATTTTATATTAAGTGATACTAGCACATTATTGGTCTTTTTGCGCTACTAGCATATGTTAGTTGACATAACGTCACATCAGCACTATATGTCATTTGAACTTGGGATTTTATAAGTATAAACTGATACTAGCACATTATCACTGATACTAGCACATTATAACATTCATATTTATACAGTAGTACTAAGGTTTCTCGTCATTTTATACCGTTTTTTTAGTTGTAATCATTTCCAGCACTTCATTTGAGTGTATACTCACCTCATTTTTACGATACTAGCACATTAACACTTTATAATTTATTATATCTCACTTGAATTGAAGTTCATTAGACATCTATTTTGAACCTTACTCTGTACAAGTAACCAGTCATTTATAAGAATATATCGGGGGAGCGCCATCCCAGACCATAATATTTCCAGCTGTCACAGATTGTCCCACACATAGTACATCAAGCACCACTGATACCCCTGTCCTCATACACATGTCAGTGTCCCCATAAAACATCTGTCACAGTCCCCAAAACATCTGTCTGTCCCCCATAACATCTGTCACAGTCCCCAAAACATCTGTATGTCCCCGTTACATCTGTCACATTGCACAAAACATCTGTCTGTCCACCATCACTGCCAACACCAAATAAACCCTCATTTGTGTTATTTTTACCAAAAAAATATAGCAGTATCATTTGTGGTCAAAATTTATGAAGAGAAATTACTTATTTGCAAAATTTTATAACAGAAACAAAGAAAATCTTCGGTCTTTTTTCATTTGTAGCGTAAAAAATAAAAACCCCAGCGGTGATTAAATACCACCAAAAGAAAGCTCTATTTGTGTGAAAAAACTGATAAAAATGTAATTTGGGTACAGTGTTGCATGACCGCGCAATTGTCATTCAAATTGCGGCAGCGCTGAAAGCTGAAAATTGGTCCAGGAAGGAATGGGGTAAAGTGGCCAGCATTGAAGTGGTAAATAATGCTTATTGTACATGATAAAATTGCAGAGTTTTAGGCCTCATACACACGGGCGTATGTTTTAAAAATAAGCCAAACGTTGGGTTAAATAAATGGGAAGAGGAGATTAGTAGGACAATACCCACTTCTCAATGGGAAAAAGCACTGACTTTAGTACATAAGTTGTCCCCCTCAGTTAAACATCCAGAAAGGAATTATAAAATCATATCTAGATGGTATCGGTGCCCAGCTGATCTTCATAAAATAAGGGAGAGTGTCCCAGAGGCATGCTGGAGGTATAATTGAGAGGTCGGAAACGCGTCACATATCTGGTATTATTGTCTGGAGGTCTGCCAGCTCTGGACAGATATATTTGAGATATATAGAGAAGTCTCTAACGCCATACTACAGCCAGATATAACTATAGCAATATTATCAATTATCCCTGGCTCACTGAAGGCTATCAAAAGAAATATTTTGCGTCACATGCTAACAGCAATGAGAACGATTATTGCTCGCTCCAGGAGAAAAGAAAGGGCCCCCTCAATTCCAGAATGGGTCTGTGAGATGGGCGAGATACGATTAATGGAGGAGACAACTTGTGCTGAGACTGGCTCCAGAGAACATTTTAGAAAGACATGGGACAAATGGGATAAATATCGCACCTCAAGGTCATTATTGAATTATTTATAAATATAAGATCTCGTGGACCCATATATTATATTATATATCATATTTTTTTTTCTCCCTCTTTTTTACCTTATTTCTTCTTTTCATTTCCCTTTCTCTTTTGTATGGCTTACATCTGATTCTTTCTGTGTGAGTGAGTGCGGGTTGGGATACTAGTTCCTTGTTCTGGTAGGCCCAACGGATATGGGCAGTACACAGAACTGGAATGTCAAATTAGAAGTGATAAGATAGATCCAGTTAAGTAGATTATATATGGTATCTGTCTAGTATGACAGGCACATTTTCTAGGATCAAGGGAGACTTCTTTCTCATATTTTATAAAAATTGTTCACTTTGTGAAATGTGTATTTGATATTGCAAAATTAATTCCCCATATCTATGATATTGTCTTTGGATCCCTCCCTCGAATGTATGATGTAAAAAAAAAACGTTTCTATAGAAAACATAATAAACATAGATTAAACAAAAACGTTGGCGTTTTTATGGGGCCATTGACTAACATGGAGAGCTGCAAAAAACGCACAAAAACGTCGGCGTCAAAAAAACGTCCGTGTGTATGAGGCCTTTACATGATTGCAAGATGTACTCTGTCTCTGATGTGTTTTTTAAACTCAGCAGTGAATCACTAAGGACTTTTGTTTCAGTATAAATCTCTGCAAACCCATTGTTCCCATGTCCACCCTATCTACTTCAACACATCTTTCCTGTGTCTTTTCTATATATTTATTTATATTGATGTTTATTAAACTTAATTTTTTTAAACAATAAAATACACCTTATTTGAAGATAAGAAAATAGGCATGCTGATGGCCTTTCACAGGATGTTAGTGCTTCAATAGTGTTCCTGAGTTCTGTATCCTTGAATGACTCCAAACAGATATCAGTTGTGATTGAATTTAAATACTATTATCCTTGCCACGCATACAGTATATGCTGCAGTCGATGAATAGCCAGGAAGAACAGCCTGGTGTAATGCCATGATACTACTGATTCATAAAATAAGATTGTCTGCATCCACATGCCATGCATCACCGCCCGCCTTGCTGATAAATACTACTCAGTGAATCATATGTTTTGCACAGTATAGACGTCACTGTGTGTTAAAACAGTGTTGTTTTTTATTCTTTTCACAGGGAAAACATGTTGTAAATACTGGCACAATCCTGTGTCGCTCAAAGTACCTAATGGATAATCTGATAACATTGCCCATAGCAGCCAGCTTGCTATCTCTGTTTTGTATTTTAGATAGTCTTGGTATTATAGAGCACTGTCATCATAGGGGGCCTTCAGCAATGCCAGAAGCACATCCTCTTTTGGTTTTTGGCTGTTTAGAACTACTATGGACACAAAATAAAAAATGACATACTGTATATGCTGGTTTTTCCCCATAAAGCTGGTCACACATAGTTCAAATCTCGGACAGTTCAGCAGGAACCAGCCAAGATTCAAACCGTTATTGGACAGGCTGAATGTACCAAGTTGATTGATTGATGAACTTGGGTACAACCAGCCGGCCGGATTCTCTTACGGTTTTAGCTAGCAGCTGCTAGAGCTGCTAGCAATAATCACTGTCTCCACCCCCAGGAGCAGACAATTGCTCGGCAGGAGGGATTCCCCTGTTGCAGAAAAGAAAAAGATGGATGAAACATTAATACTGAAACTGTAAACAATTGAGCATCAATGGCAACATGTGAGTAGGATGCAGGGTAAGGTGATGACAGCATAAAGGGATGAGGCTAAAAAAGTCAATTAAGTCCAATGGGAACTTATAGTTCCTAAGGTGAGCAGAAAAGGCAATCCATGAAAAGGGGGGGATCGAAATGTTGTGAGTAGAATCACCTCTGGCCGGCAGCTCCTTAAGATAGGGACCCTCAGAACATGTAAAAAGGAAGAAGGGCGCCAGTTCAGTGAAAGATTAAAACACCACAACGTTTATTAGTAGTAACTTCTTCTTGTCAGGAGCATGCCAGGACCAGCGTGAATCCACCAGGGCTGAGCAGGCATGGAGGACCCCACGGGGTTGGGCAGATGGTAAGAGACCCAGAAGCGGTATTTAACCATCCCGCAGGGAGACACGGCCAGCTGATGGGAAAATCCTGGGGGTAGGAGGACCGGTACTAGGATGTCCCATGACGGTGTGCTGACCAGCCGCGACTTCCGGGTAACCAACCATCACTAGAGCGAAGTCACATGACCAGCTACGGTGGGAGAAAGAGGACAAACCAACTATCTGGAGGAGATCTGTGAGAAGCTGTGTGAAAAGCTAGACTGGTCTCGGCGACGTTTCAGAGGCCCCGCCCCCTTCTTCAGGCCCACCAGTCTAGCTGAAGATGAGAAGGCCTTTTTTAATGGGAGAAATAAAGGGAGAAATGAAAACAGCTGATTATGAGCCAAAGGGGAGGGAGGGAAGGGAGGCTCCCGTGGAACCACAGGAAGTTACTATATTATAAAGATAAAACGAGTGTGGGATAGATTGAAAAGGGGGAATTAAAAGGAATGAGAATTAAAATTAAATATACATGTATAAGTAGGAAGTGGAAAATAGAAGCATATGCATATACACTACATGTACATGCAATGCATAAATGTTGATATGGGAATAAGTTATTATAATAAAAGGAAAAGGAAAACCACAATGGTTGGATAATGATAATGAATGATGATAAATGGAAAGGAAAGGAAGCCAAAAATTATTATATATGTGTGTGTGTATATTTTGGGCGAGTGTATACCTGTGCTGACAAGAGGCAGACAGACGTGTGCACACGCATAGAAAAAACACACACACCCCCGCACAATAATAAAAAAGAGAGGGGGGGGGACAAATTGGAGGGTCTTCCAAGCTGCCCAGAGACTGTGATGATGATACAAATTATACAGTAACGTAATATGCATATGAAAAGTATGGGGGCCCCCGCCGTGGGACATACCAGTACCGGTCCTCCTAACCCCAGGATCAGCTGGCCGTGTCTCCCTGCGGGACGGTTACATACCGCTTCTGGGTCTCTTACCATCTGCCCAACCCTGTGGGTCCTCCATGCCTGCTCAGCCCTGGTGGATTCACGCTGGTCCTGACATGCTGCTGACAAGAAGTTGTTATGTAAGTTACTACTAATAAATGTTGTGGTGTTTTAATCTTTCACTGACTTTTTTGCAGGTAATTATTGTTGCCATTTTGGCACACTGATTTCCCAATTCCTAATCACTTTCTTTGTAACTTTTTCTTTTCCCTCTGTGGGTTATCTTACTTGGGTGCAGACCACTACTGTTCACTTCCTCACTGTTTTTATGTGTATTGCTTTGCTTCTTTGTTACTTGCACCTTGGATTTGGGTTTCCCTCTTTCCTCTTTCTCTTTCACATGTACTACATTCATGGATGATTTTTTATCCAATTAGATTACTGTGGGGTCATTTACCACCCACCACTACCATTCATCACAGTATGGAGATTTGATCTGGTTCTTTTGGGAGGACTGTCGGGTGCCTTGGTTGCCCAAGGGTCCTTCATACCTCAGCTCCTGGGACAGACGAACTCATGAAACCTGTGGCTTGCAGTGCCTTAGACTGTCCAATTTTACCTCATGTAAGTATGTAGAGATGCCTCTTGGAGGTTTATTGCCATATTTGGTTTAATATTAGATCCCACTCATACCTGTCTCTTGCAGACTTCACATATTCATTCGCCCCTGAGGAAGTGATGATTATTTTCACAAAACGTGTCGGACATTAAGGATGTAATTACTCTTTTCTGTGCAAGGATCTTTTAACTATAACCAATCATTTATTCATCCTATGATTTTTTACTGTCACCTCGTTGATCATGTGTTGCATGGTGCTGCATGTGCTGTTTTAATACATGTGTTTATATATATGAAATGAACAATGCTTTTTTTACATATATGGAATCAATATGGTCTATGCTTGTACTAACATCTTATGTCATTATTCTTATTCATGTTAATAAATTTACTTATGCTTTTTACACAAACCTCTCTTGTTACTGCCTCATCTAAAGTCCCAAAACCCTCTCCTACATTTGCTGTGTAGGTCATTAGAGACTATAATGGCTTGTTGGTCTGTGGTGATGAACTTGTATAAGTAATCGACCAGCTTTCCTTTTGTGAGGAACCGCTTATAATTGAGAATTGTGCATTTATCACCTGGAACTTAACTGTGAGACCGTTGTTTGCTAGACTTTTCACTAGCAGAAGGCTGTCTTCTAGTTCTGGAACATACAGCGCTTTCTTTACAAGGATACTGTGCTTGCCTCCTTGTGGTGTAATGCAGTTCAGGAAGCCCTGGGCTTTACCTTCTGCAGTGATGCTTTTCCCATTTGCTAGGAAAACTTTGTTTTTTGCACTGTAATCAATGTTTGTGTAGAAGGTATCATCACTAGTCATGTGGCTTGTCGCTGCTGTGTTTATGCACCAGCTGCGTGGCTTGCCGCTCTGTGTCACTTTAAAGGTGCCACTCCATGAAGTGTCTGCAGTGTCCTTTGTAGCTGATTTGACTCTTTCTTTTGTGGATAGCTGTAGCTTTCGCTGCTTGGCTTTCCAGGTAGAACAGTCCTTTTTGAAGTGACCGGTCCTTTTACTGCTAAAACAGGCTCTGCTTTCTTTGTTGTGCTTTGTGCTTTTCTACATCCTAAGAGCTTTTTCATCATGGTGCGTATTTTCCTTCCTTCTGTAATATTCATTGATTAATTTCCCTTTGACATATGCTAGCATTAGTTCCTGCTCAGGCCTGGTTTCTGAAGTGTTAATAAGAGCAGTATATGTCTCTGGAAGGCTGCAGAGGAGCAGAGCAACAATATAATTACCTTTGATGTCCTCTCCAATGGCACACAGATGCTGTATGATTTCTAGCATAGCTTTCACGTCGTTACACATTTGCTAGCCTTCTTCTAGTCTCTTCTATAGCTTTCATAGCAAAAACAGTTTGCTTTTGAGACTTGAACGCTCATGCAGGTTTTGTAATGAAGTCCAAGCAAGTTTTCGGCTTCATTGCTCTTTTGGTTCCATAGGAGTTTCACTTCCTTTACATCTTGCATATGTAATTGTTCCAAGGTTTCTGAGTTTTTCTGATATTGTAAACTTATGATTGCTTTTGCCTGTCTATCTTTCCTATCCCAATCCTCTGTCTTTCCGTCTGTGGGTCTGTCTGCATTCAGCACTTGCCACAAGAAACATTTCTAGTTTAAATTTCCACAGCTGGTAATTGTCATTGTTCAGCTTTGCTATTCACATCTGAACTGCTTGCCATCTTTCAGCAGCTTGCATACAGTACTCACAGATTTGCTGTTCTCACTGAGTATCCTCTCCAGCGCCTCTGGATGCCTGGGTGCCTGCTGAGTGCCTGGGCCCATAACCTGTTGTCAGAGTATTGAAATCATGCGCTGGAAGCTTCTTGATTGCAACAATAGCTTTGCTTTTATGGAAGAATATCAGAACATATCTTAGAGTAGCAGAAACATGAACAGAAAGAAAACACAAACAAGTGCATATAACACAGATAGACAATACATCCTGTTATATCATAGAAGACATGAACTATACATTATAATACTACAGCGCTACCTGCTGGTATAGACAGGTATAATGCATATATATAGTTCACAGTATAAAAAAGCTAATTGCTGTTGCTTTTCCAACATCCGTCAGGCTGGTTGTACCAAAGCTGATTGATCAATCAATTGGTACATTCAACCTGTCCATTAATGGTTCGAAACTCAGCCGGGTTTCTGCTCAGCCGGCTGAGATTCTAACCGTGTATGGCTGGCCTAAGATTTCCCCTCACTTAGAGTTGTGGTAACAATGGTTTCAGTGGACAGGAAATGAGGAAAAATCTGTAGCAGCAACACAGACAGTCATGTAATCAAGTACACTCCTTGGGCCCTTTCACACGGGCTCTCCATGTAAAGGGTCTGTTTTTGCTCAGCGGGGATCCTCTATGGAAATCGGATGAAAACGGACCGACTGTTCGTTTTCATTCAATCCGCTCCGATCCAATTCTACAGACAGATGGAAAATAGGTTTCCATCCGTCTGTATTTCACGGACAGGATTGGATCAGAGAGCGGCGGATGTCAACGGACATGTCTCCGCTGAAATCCGCCGCTCCATAGGCCTGCATGGAGCGTCCATTCAGATCTGCCTGAAGAACGGACAGGAGGACCTGAACAGAAAGCCAGTCTGAAAAGGCACTTGCAGGGTTACAACCTTTAGGCAACAGGTACTGTAGTGACCATTCAAAGCATAGCATCGTCATAAAGACAATAGTGAAGTTAACATCTCCAGTATCCAAACATCAGCAGATAGGCACAGATTCCCAATTGGATTTAGGTCTGGACTTTGACTAGGCCATTCTAACACATACATTCCATTGTAGCTCTGGCTGTATGTTTAGGGTCATTGTCCTGTTGGAAGGTGAACCTCTGCCCAGGGCCGATCCTAGGGTCACAGACGCCTGGGTGCAGAAATATTTCTGGCGCCTCCACATGGGCGTGGTCATCTTACTGACTCTTCCCCTTTACAAATGTTTCAATGGCAATGACTCAAACACAGAGATGCTCCCCTAAGGAGTCTTTATTACACCAAGATCCTCCCATGATCTCTTAACAACAATATACAGGAAGAGAAGCAGGGTACTCTAATGGGACTTGGAAGGGGGCCTCTTTGATGGACACAGAGAGGGCTTCTGTTAGAGAGTCTGTTAAAAAGAGCCCCCAGACATACTGCAGACATAGTACAGAGGATGGTCAGAGACTATAGACATGGTACAGGAGATGGTCAGAGACTGCAAACATACTACAGGAGATGGTCAGAGACTATAGACATGGTACAGGAGATGGTCAGAGACTGCAGACATGGTACAGGAGATGGTCAGAGACTGCAGACATGGTAAAGGAGATGGTCAGAGACTGCAAACATACTACAGGAGATGGTCAGAGACTGCAGACCTACTACAGAAGATGGTCAGAGACTGCAGACATACTACAGGATGTTCAGAGACTGCAGACATACTACAGGAGATGGTCAGAGACTGCAGACAAACTACAGGAGATGGTCAGAGACTGCAGACATGATACAAGAGATGGTCAGAGACTTCAGACATGGTACAAGAGATGGTCAGAGACTACAGACATACTACAGGAGATGTTCAGAGACTGCAGACATACAGTGCCTTGCGAAAGTATTCGGCCCCCTTTGAACTTTGCGACCTTTTGCCACATTTCAGGCTTCAAACATAAAGATATAAAACTAATTTTTTTGTGAAGAATCGACAACAAGTGGGACACAATCATGAAGTGGAACGAAATTTATTGGATATTTCAAACTTTTTTAACAAATAAAAAACTGAAAAATTGGGCGTCTAGGTTTTGTATTTCGTTTTAGATGTTACCTTACCAAGTGTTTATTTGTAGGTCCACAATCTTACCGGTTCAGTTTCAGGTCTGGACTTAGGTTAGCTCTTAGACACCTTTCTTGACTTTTGACGACAAGTGTTTGCGAGAGGTAGGTTGGAGTGACTCGAGCTCGACAAAACGTTCCTCCTTACCCATTTTTAAAGTCAGAGAGCTACACGTTTTGACTATCTCTGTATGGGGTTCACTGAATGTCGACATTAGCGTCGTTTTCCACCGCGATGTTTCATAATTGAATTCCCCCGACTTATTAAAACGTGCGGGTTAAAAAGTCAAAAAATAAACAATTTTTTCAAACTTTATAGGTTATTTAAAGCAAGGTGAAGTACTAACACAGGGTGAACAACAGCTAAGAAGTGTTTTT
>BLSH010486993.1:262375-278961 GCA_018402905.1 Glandirana rugosa | reverse complement strand
TCATAGAGCCCCCCCATCACAGAGCCCCTCATCACAGAACCCCCAATCACAAAGCCCTCCAGCGGTATTATACTGCCCGTCCATGAGATCGCAAGCACTCACTCCTCCCCTCTGCTTAATCACACAAGCGCGAAGCATGACAGATCCGGACAAAGGGACTTTTCAAGTGAAAGGCAGGAAGGAGATTGATTGCTGGGACCGTCCCACTGCCTAATAGTCAGTCACCCACTTTTTCACTCCAAAAGTCCCGCCCTTTATCCGGATCTGTTAATCCCGTCTTGTGTGATTAAACTAGCAGAGGGGAGGGGGAGTGCTTGTGATCTCATGGACGGGCAGTCCGCGGGCCAGTACTGTGGACACAGACAAGGAGAGAAGGAAGAAGAGGAGCACTCGGGCACTACGGCGCCCCCACTTCTGTCACTTCTTGCCACTCTTCCATAAAAGTCCGGTTTGTGGAGTGCATGACTAATAGTTGTCCTGTGGACAGATTCTCCCACCTGAGCTGGGGATCTCTGCAGCTCCTCTAGAATTACCATGGTCCTCTTGGCTGCTTTTCTGATTAATGCTCTCCTGGACAGCCATGTCTTGGTAGGTTTGCAGTTGTGCCATACGCTTTCCATTTTCTGATGATGGATTAAACAGTGCTCCGTAAGATGTTCAAAGCTTGGGATATTTTTTTTATAACCTAACCCTGCTTTAAGTATCTCCACAACTTTATCCCTGACCTGTCTGGTGTGTTCCTTGGTCTTCATGATGCTGTTTGTTCACTAAGGTTCTCTAACAAACCTCCGAGGGCTTCACAGAACAATTGTATTTATATTGAGATTAAATTACATACAGGTGGACTCTATTTACTAATTAGGTGACTTCTGAAGGCAATTGGTTCCACTAGATTTTAGTTAGGGGTATCAGAGTAAAGGGGACTGAATACAAATGCACACCACACTTTTCAGATATTTATTTGTAAAACATTTTGAAAACCATTTATCATTTTCCTTCCACTTCACAATTATGTGCCACTTTGTGTTGGTCTATCACATAAAATCCCAATAAAATACATTTACGTTTTTGGTTGTAACATGACAAAATGTTGAAAATGTCAAGGGGTATGAATACTTTTTCAAGGCACTGCATATAGAGCTAATATGCAGTACAGTAAACAAAATCATACAAAGATCATCAACACAGACAAGTTTAGATCCCAGTATTCTGGATCTAGAGAAAATAGAGTAGGTGGACTAGAAACATAGCGATCCCATATCTTGTCAAACAACTTTGGCTTTTTCCTAAGCTCAAAGGTGAGCCTATGAAGCGGTAAGTTAGCATTCACTATCTGCAACCAAGTGTTAATGGAAGGAGAGGAGTGTCCCTCCCCTCCATGTCAGTAGGACGGTCTTCTTTGCCTAGAAGTACAAAATCCGCGACAAGCGTTTAGAATATCTAAAAACAGAAATATCTCCAAGTACTCCCAGTAAGAAGTTTTTAGGATGCAGTATACTAGGAAGGCCCAGTGCTAAGGAAATAAAGGTATTAATCTTTAGCCAAAAGGTGTTGACTAAGAGGTAGGTCCAGAAACAATGTAGAAAATCAGCTGTATCAACACAGCCCCTAAAACACGCGTTGGGCGAAGGCTCATATTATGTAACCTAAACTGTGTGAAAAGGTTGTGGTGAAACAACTTCAATTGGATAATCCTATTTTAGAGGAGATCACTGAGCTTTTATAAGTTTCTTCAAATTCTGACCAGTTTGAGTCAGTGAGCTGAAGGGCTGAGATAGACCACTTACTTTGGGCTACCGGTTATCTAGTTCTAGAATTTTCAGTAAGCTTCAGCAACTTTGCAAGCAGCACAGCCAGCAACCTAGAAAATTAAATGTTTTGGCTGGACTTACACTTTAATTCATGTCCATTTGTGTATGCAGTCAAACTGCACTGTCAAGCAATCCAGTGGAAGCCTGCAACCCGCAGAGAACCTCAATCTCTCTGGATTGTTAAATTCTGTCCTATATGTTTTGTCACCATGCCAAAACAGGTGCACCTAGAGTTGCCACCTCATCCCTTTAAACCCGAGCACATATGAATTACACAGGTTCTGAGGCTAATTTAATGCAGACGAGGCACCAAGTGAGTTTAATTACCACCTTAATCAGCCACAGAACCTGTGTAATTAATATGTGTTCGGGTTAAGGATGAGGTGGCAACCCTAGGTGCACCTGATGTCACAATGACAAAATGCGTATGATGGGCGTTCTGTTCAGGTCCGCCTGGCCGTTTTTTCAGGTGGACCTGAACGGAGCCTCAGTGCACCCCTATGGAGCGGCAGGTGTCAGCGGGGATATATCCACTGACATCCATCGCTCTCTGATCTGCTCCGTTTCTGTATGATGGAGGAGAACCCTATTTTTCCTTCCGCCTGCGGAGCGGATGACAACGGGCAGACGGATCCATTGTCGTCCAATTTCCCATAGGGGAGAGCGGGGGGCTCTGGCGGATCCATCTCTGCACGTGCAGAGACGGATCCGTCGGCTCAGTGGGGATCAGTGGAGCGGTCCCCGCTGAGCTAAACGGAGCCCACTAGCGTAACGGTCGTGTGAAACCGGCCTATGGCCCCTTTCACACGGACGTTCCGTTCAGGTCCACCTGTCCGTTTTTTAGGCGGACCTGAATGGAGCCTCCATGCAGCCCTATGGAGCGACGGATGTCAGCGGAGACATGTCTGCTGACACCCGTTACTCTCCGATCCACTCCACACCCGTAAAGTCTGACGGAGTAGAACCGCATTTTTCCATCCCTCTGCGGATTGGATCGGATGACAATGGACAGGCCGTTGTCATCCGATTTGCCATAGGGGAGAGCAGGGGCTCTGACAGATCCGTCTCTGCACAGAGTGAGCAAACAGAGTCCATTTACTGACACGGCCGCGTGAAACCGGAGAAAGAAGCAGACTCCCACGGATTGCTTGACAGTGTTGTTTGACTGCATACACAGATGGAGATTAACCATTTTGCAACCACGCTATAGCTGAATGATGGCTACAGCACGGCCACACTTTGCCAAGAGGCCGTCATATGATATCCTCCCGTGCTCGCGCTGCCTGCATGCCCCCTGAGGCGCGCATCGGGCAGTGATCTGTGATTGCTGCGTCCTTCGGACGCAGCTGATCACAGGTCAGGGTAAAGAGCCAATCACGGAGAGGCCAATCACAGCTGATCACAGAAGTAAACATGATTTGACAGCACGTGAGGAGAGGAGAGACAAAAAAATGGCAAATCCACACAGAGGACATTAGCACTGACAATCAGGGCACTATCAGTGCCCACCATTGCGGCTTATCAATGCCCATCAGGCCACCTATAAGTTCCCATCAGTGCAGCATATCAGTGCAGCCTCATCAGTGAAGGAGAAAAATCTGTCATTTACAAAATGTTATAACAGAAACTAAGAAACTTTTTTTTTCAAAAGTTATTTTGTATTTTTTAGTTTGTTTAGCAAAAAATAAAAAACCCAGTGGTGATTAAATACCACCAAAAGAAAGCTCTATCTGTCTCAAAAAATTATAAAAATCTTGTTAGGGTACAGTGTTGCATGACCGCGTACTTGTCATTCAAAGTGTGACAGCGCTGAAAGCTGGAAATTGTCCTGGATTTTAAAATTGTTATGCACAGTGAGCACTAGGATGCATTTTTTCCTTTGAACTTTTATGTTTTTCAACTGTGGACTCCTTATTCTTATTTTGCATAGATATCACAAGAGATGCACTAAAAATAAGTGTTGTGGCATGCCTATAAAGTATATTTTTTTTTTATTATTATTCAGACAGTTTTATTTTAAATCTTTAATGAAGATGGTAGAAGTCAGCAGTCTGAGTATAAATCAGCTATTTTGGAGAGCCATGTATCTAGCTGAATCCTGACTCCTTCAGGACTGACCCAATCCAAGAACAGCAGAAGACACACTTTAGTGGCAATAGCAAAGTTAACGTAGCAAAGCATCACCAGGACATCAGCAGATAGAGACTTTTGTTGTCACAATTTTTGTATGGCAGTTTTCCAGACTTTGGCTTCCTGGTGCGTTGCATTAACACACGTTGTATTAACCACTTAAGGACCGGAAGGATTTCCAGCTTTAGGACCGGAGCCCTTTTTGCGATTCGGCACTGCGTCGCTTTAAGTGAAAATTGCGCGGTCGTGCGATGTTGTTCCCAAATTTGTGTCCTTTTTTTCCCACAAATAGAGCTTTCTTTTGGTGGTATTTGATCACCGCTGCATCATTTCTGATCGCCGCTATAAACAAAAGAAGAGCGACAATTTTGCAAAAAAACCCAAAATTTCTTACTTTTTGCTAAAATACAAATCCAAAAAAAATATAAAAAAACATTTTTTTCATCGGTTTTGGCCGATTTATATTCTTCCTCATATTTGTGATTAAAAAAATCGCAATCGGCGTTTATTGATTGGTTTGCGCAAAAGTGGCCGCGTTTACGGATGATGAGAATTCATTTCTGGGGTTTTAATTTTTTTTTATTTTTTACTAGTAATGGCGGCAATCTGCGATTTTTAGCGGTACTGCGATATTTCAGCGGACATGTCGGAACATTTTGACACTTTTTTGGGACCATTGGCATTTATACAGCGATCAGTGCTATAAAAATGCACTGATTACTGTGTAAATGCCATTGGCAGTGAAGGGGTTAACTTGCAGGGGGCGCTCTAAGGGTTAACTATGTTCCCTGGGTGTGTTCTAGCTGTGGGGGGACTTCCCTAGCTGGGGAAGGGAAGTGATCACACCTTCCATGTAGAGGAAGGCTGTGATCACAGCCCTTCCCCCCTAACAGAACGGAGGTCCGTGTTTACCTACACGGACCTCCGTTCTTTCACTCCGGGGGGGGGGGGGGCATCGCGGGTGGAGATTGAATCCGCCGCACCCGCTCCCTGGCCCTCCCCAGACACAGTGAGCATGCGGGCGCGCCTCCGGCGGCACACGTGCGCTCACTGGGCTCGATCTTGTGGCCGCCGTCATATGACGGCGATCCGCGCTATCGAGCCACACTGTCGCCGTCAATTGCCGATCAGCCGTCGGCAAGCGGTTAAGACAGCCCATTCAAATGAATAGGTTGGCAATGCACCAAAATCTCAGAGAAATTGAAATGCAGCGTCTTTGGCAGTGCAGTGTATCGCTACACATGGTAGTATGTTAACTTGCGATGTGGGGCATTTCAACACATTTTAGTAGGTGCTGCATTGCCTTAGTTTCCTGGGGTGCCATTCAAAATGAATAGCCCTACAACAGCATACGCTTATAATATGCATTAACCTGCCTTGCAGCAATGCACTTTTTACCGCCATGCATTGCAGTTGAAAAGTGTGTTTTGGCTCTGGACTGAAACAATATGTTATACAGGGAGCATGGTGCAGGAGTTTTTAAACAGTAACACAGAAAACAAGTAAAACCATGCACTTTCCTCCAAGTAAGGGTTGGTTAACATAGGTGGCTGGATTTGGGGGGCTGTAATATAAGGTGGTTTAGCTGTAGTTTTACCGTCCCCAACTGCCCACCTAAACTAGGGCATGCAGCTGCTCAAGGCTATACACATGGCATGCCACACTTTGCAAAAATTAAACAGCATTTCACTTCTGGCAGGTGGTACTGCCGACAAACACAACCCATTCAAGTAAATGGGGCCGGGCTGCCACCGCCGTACTGCCCCATGCAATGCACATGGTTGAGGTGTAGTGAGTCGGCATCTTGAAACTTAAATCAGGCGATAAGGAGGTGACATATTTTCTCCTCATCACATGTCAAATGTCATCTTAAAAGCGTTCTACCGCACATCACTTTTTGAGGAGGCGGTATAATGGCACATTGCTCTAATTCTAACTGGAGTTCCACTGTTAGCAACGTGCTCTTTTCCCAGGATATGGGTTGAAGTCGGTAGCATGTCTCTATGTCCAAACAAATGTATTTTTTTGTAGTTGTATTATTTTTCAATCTCTCTTTAGTTTTGAAACCCTGCTGACCTAATTCCGTCACAAAGCTCAGCCTTGCTCTATATATCCCCCTTGTCACTCGGGGTCACAATGCAGTGGATCCCTCGAAACACTTATACAAGACATGCAGAATAGGACTGTCTTTCCTAATCATACTTTTGACACTAAATCACTTAAATGTAAATGAAAGCAAGGGTCATTAGATGATTTGGACTCTTCCATGTCCTCCGAAGTGGATTTAACTAGTTTGATTCCAGTTGTCACAGGAAGGCTTGTAAAAGTATATGTTATAGAATACATATTTATCTTTCTATATGTCTTCTGTTTTCAGATCCGCCGGCAGAACCTGCAGCTGTACGGACTATTAGGGTCATACGGTCACATTTCCATGGAAACAAATCTTGTACCCTAAAGGTTGTACACTCAGTAGTGGCCAGGGCATAGGGTGACGACAGCGGCTTAAAAGGTACATTGCATTTTAACATTAATTTTATCTTTTTTTTCACCTTAAGAGAAACTCCAGTTCAATTAAAAGATGTAATGAAGTCACTAAATAGCCAATTTAAGCCAATTTAAGAATAAGTGCATGTTAAAAAACGAGGAGCTTCATGGCAACTTAAACTTTTTTTTTTATTTATTTTTTGCTTGAAAATTTCTTAGAACCCCCAAATATTATATATATATTTTTAACCACTTCAGCCCAGGAAGGATTTGCCCCCTTAATGACCAGGCCATTTTTTGCGATACCACACTGCATCATTTTAACTGACAATTGCGTGGTCGTGCAACATTGTACCTAAACAAAATTCATGTCCATTTTTCCCCACAAATAGAGCTTTCTTTTGGTGTTATTTGATCACCTCTGCTTTTTTTATTTTTTGCACTATGAACAAAAAAGAGCAATAATTTTGAAAAAAAAAACATATTTTTTACTTTTTGCTATAATAAATATCTAAAAAAAATGTAAAAAAACGAATTTCTTCATAAATTTAGGCCAATATGTATTATTTACATATTTTTGGTACAAAAATCGCAATAAGCGTCTATTGATTGGTTTGAGCAAAAGTTATCGCGTCTACAAACTACGGGATGGATTTATGGAGTTTTATTTATTCATGTATTTTGTACTGGTAATCTGCGATTTTTAGCGGGACTGCGACATTGCGGCGGACACATCTGACCCCAAATTACATTTTTTTGGGGACCAATGATATTATTAAGTCAGTGCTATAAAAATGCAGTGATCAGTGTATAAATGACAGGCAAGTGGTTAACACTAGGGGGCGACCAAGGGGTTAACTGTGTTACCTGGGTGTGTTCTAACTGTAGGGGAGATGGGCTGCCTAGGACATGACAGAGATTGCTGTTTTCGATAACTGGAAACAGCAGATCTCTCTCATGTCATCTGGCAGAACGGGGATCCGCCTTGTTTACATAGGCAGGCAATCTCACATGCACGGATCGACGTGCAGGTATGTTGGTTCACGCAGGTGAGCTGACCTGCCACAGTATATCTGCGTGAGCAGGTCGGCAAGTGGTTAAAGTAGAGGTCCTAGAGAATAAATTGGTGGGTGTTGCAATTTTGTACGTCACACGGTATTTGCACAGTGGTTTTTTGAATTTTTAATGTAAGCAGCACCACTCTCAGACCATGGGCTCCTCAGGCCCACCCAGCCTATGCTTGCAGGTACTCACTGTACAAGCTCCACTCCTGGCCTCTAGATAGGGTTCTCCCAGCACCTTCGGCTCTCACACTTCTCAGGGATGCAAGACTCCCTTTAGCCCCCTCTGTGGGCTTATTAGTCACGTCAGCTTTCTCCGTCTCTCCAGACCTGCGTAGCTGTCCTGACTTTCCTAGTCCTATGGGCCAGAAGTCCCCCCAACATAGGGTCATGGCTCCCAAGTAGGTCACCCCTCCTGGTTAGCGCACACCGCTATATTCACACAGAGACTCTCTCCCAAAATGGTAGTAACTGCCTTGAGCTACTCTCAGATCTGACTTTTAAGAACCCTGCACACCTGTGCACTCGTACAGGCTGCAGGCGTTTAGCAATATCCGGACACAGGATTAAAGGTTCCGTCCCACCCAACACTCTTTGCAACCTTCAAACTCAAGGCCCTGATGCAGAATTACAAAAGCCAGATAAAACTTAAAGAGGAAGTAAACCAAGCCAAAGTTTCTTTTTAAAAAAAATGATGCAACGCATACTAGCACATTATGAAATACTTATCGTAGAACGAAGACCTGCACCAATGCGCTGTGAGCTCTGACAGACGCTTCCATATTCACCTGGTCTTCCGTCTGATTGGAAGTCACTCACGCGCATGCGCACGGCAGTCACAGAGCGCGGCACAGAGCTCTAAAGGAACGGCGCGGGTATACCGTCCCTTCAGAGCGCATGTGCCAGTGACATCACCGGCTGCATGAAGTGTGAATATCTCCTAACCGTGAAGGTTTAGTACATATTCATAGTACCTACAGGTAAGCCTTATTATAGGCTTAACTGTAGGTACAAGTGTCCAGAATGGGTTTACATCCATTTTAAAGTACAGCGTTCTCCTTTCATAACAAACACCCTGAAGACTTGCATTAAGCCTAAATGCGAATCCTATGCCATTTCCACGAAAAATTCACATAGTGGCAGGACCTCACACCTTCACAATTGTTACATTGATCTAAGCTATGCATATACCATGCCTGACCAATCCCTGTTGAACCTGGAAATCACTGAAGTAGACACCTCTACTCCAGTGATCTCCACTTGCTTCCGGTCCCTTGCTGAATGGCTGCCCTGCTGAATTCTGAACACAGGAGGTTGACCTTCTGGCACCAGAGCCATTCGGATAATTCTTTGCACCTTATCTGTTTGGAGGAGGTGGAGAGGCAGGTTGCAAATAGAGACAGGGCCTGCAAGAGTAATAGAAGGGCATAAATGCCTGGGAGGGGAAATTAGTGACTGGAATTCAAAAGTGCTGGAACTGGATGTGCAGAAATAAAGCTTCTAATGCACTGAGGGTGCACCAAGTCCATGTATAACAGTGTTGCCAACCGCCAGTAAATTTACTGACAGTTTGTAAAAATCTGTGATTTTTACAACTGTCTATAAATATCAGGGTCTGATAATTTGTCATGGTGTGATGACTTTTTAAGTGTAAACCGGGCAAACTACTTGATATAGGTATTGTCAGTGTTTCCATGTTGTGTTTAAATATCAATTGTCTTAGTTTTTAATAGGAGTTCAGTTATTTTTCAGGTTGCCAGTAAAAAATGTGTTCCGCCAGTAAATTTTCCATGTTTTGCCAGTAAAAAACGCTGCGGGAGGTTGGCAACACTGATGTATAAGCAGAGTCAGGTCATAAACCGAGGTTGGAAATCAGTGAGCAGTGAAGCACCAAATCATAAACAGAGTCAAGGTCAGGAAAAAGCAGAGGTTGGCAATGTGCAGGCATTGAGGTACCAAGTCAATAAACAGAGTCTTGGTGCTGGTAACAGAGATCAACAGCAAATAAGGATAATTCAGAGACCCAGGTCAGCAGCAAAGGTCAGGTACAATTTCAGGATCAGGTATCACAGAAACACAAACTGAAAGACTATTCGACAATGAGCTTATGTAGAACTTACGTTTAAGTTGTCCACTTGGCACCAGTATCCGTGGAGCACATGCACACGCAGTGTGCGTGCGCTATTGCGCATACATGTGCACAAAGTCACACGTCTGCTTAGACCTTTCCACACACGAATATGGGTATTCTTATGTGCACACGCGTGAGCTTCATGTCTAGAATGATGTTCCTGACAGTCAAATTATTGCATTATTAACTAAAAACGCAATGATTATAGAGTTATGAACTATTTTTAAATACAGATTTAGCAGTTACATGTTTTTCTTTAATAAAAATATATTTTTTTAATATAAAAAAGCTTTGTGCCCTGCCCCACCCACCAAAAAATGAAATCAGCCCACCACTCCAGGCATGTGGATTGATATAACTACAGCAAGAAGGTGGCAAATGCACAGCCCACCTGCTATGTTTGGGGATGCCTAAATGAGCAATCCCCCTTCTAACCCACTGATGTCCTTTGCTGACAGGTACCAACCAGACTCTTCACCATTCCCAGTGTCCAGGAGGAGGTACCAGCAAGGGGTAGCGTACGTATCACATATATGGTTGCCACATCTTCCCTTTAATCCAGGACACATATTAATTACTCAGGTTCTGTGGCTGATTAAGGTGGTAATTAAACTCACTTGGTGCCTCATCTGCATTAAATTAGTCTCAGAACCTGAGTAATTCATATGTGTCCTGGATTAAAGGGATGATGTGGCAACCCTAATCACATACTCCCCCACCCCCCCAATCAGGAGCGTGCAGGTGATTTGCAGATATGCAACACTTTAGCTTGGTCTAATGTCCACTAATTTGGCTTCAAACATAGGGTGAATGTTCAGCAAAGGATATTGGGCAAATATCAGGCAAAATCATTGATAAATATACCCTTTGCTGTGAATGCAATTAACATGAAAAAAATGTATATGATGCTAGGTTTGCTTTAAACAACATGGCACTTGTACCTTAACCAGCTTTTAATTTGTGAATGAACTCCGGCCCCTTCTTGAACATTTCCTTTGGCTTTTTTTGTACTTTGTTTTGCAGGTAATTAAACAAAAAACACATTTTCCCATCTCTTTTTTGTAAAGCAAACAATCGAAAAACTTTCATCTTTTGTGTTCTTTCAATAATTTATGCTTTAGGTTCCATAATTCAAGGGTTGCAGTTCTGCACTTTCTAAATATAAAATGCATCTGCACCAAGATAATTAAACTTCGTGAGGAAAAGGCTCTTTCATCTCAGTCTCATAATAACAGTAGTTGAGTCTTATAGTCATCCCTCAATTATACGTCCATTTTGTTTTCATAATTCATGCCCTCACTGTGCCATTTTTCATTTGGTCCTTGATTAACAAGCTTTCAAAAAGCTGTTAAAAAGCCTTTTTTTCTTTTATGACAATAGAAAAGACACTTTAGCGCTACATTCAGAAATTCTAGGACCTCAAAGCAAGCAAAACATTTAAAGTCTTGAAACTCTCAGAATTGCTTCTGTTCATTTCAAAATTATTGCTGGCACACCATACTTAAAGAAGATGCAAAACCTAGACTGCCAAAGCACTGTGTATTATAAACTAGTGCCTAAAAAAACTGTTTTGGTCTTTTTTAATCTTTTCTTGCATCTCAGTGCTGCTGATCTCAGTCTTTATCACAGCCACTTCCTGTCTACATGCACTCCAGTGATGGCTATGTGGCATTTCTCAGGGCTGGTGTCATGCTTACCCCTAACACAGGTGATCAGGCACTATGGGGTCGATTTACTAAAGCTGGAGAGTCCAAAATCTGGTGCAGTTCTGCATAGAAACCAATCAGCTTCCAGGTTTCTTTGTCAGAGCTTAATTTAACAAGCTGAAGTTAGATGCTGATTGGATACCATGCACAGCTGCACCAGATTTTGCACTCTCCAGCTTTAGTAAATCAACCCCTATAGCTGGCTTCCTTGCTCTACACCTATAGCAGCCCCCTTTCCCATAAGGCAAGCAGGCCTACCGGTACTCGGTTGCCCCAGGACTTATACACAATGCTATAGTGCCTGGCTACCACGCCAGGGCATGTGCGAAGTGAACACAGCAACCAGGTACTTGTGGTGGGCAGACACGCAGAGGGGTTCAATTACAGTCCAGGTACAAGGTAGGCAAGGATCAGAATAGTCAGGGTCAAAATCTGAAGTCAAAAGGCAGGCATAGTTCAGAGAGTAGTTCGATATCCAATCCAAGGTTATACACAAAGAAATCCAATCTAGCAGAGCAGGGCAGACAAACAGGTAGCTTGATCAGGTATTACACACTTTAACGCAAGCATGAGACTGCAGGCTTGGCTAGCTTATAACCCAGTGGTTCTCAACTCCAGTCCTCGGGACCCACTAACAGGCCAGGTTTGCAGGATAACTGAAATACATCACAGGTGATATCATTTGCTGCTCGGTGATTGCAGTATTCTAGTCTGAATCTCCCCAAGGTAATACTTAAAATCTGGCCTGTTAGTGGGTCTCGAGGACCGGAGTTGAGAACCACTGTTATAACCGGTTTGGTATCCACCCAGAGTCTGGCCACATCCGTCACCGTGCAGGTGGACAGACAAACATGGAGAATGCCACAGCCAAAACTATATCTATCAGAAAGCCCATGTGACAGAGTGACAGCACAGTTGGGAGTTCAGGAAGTGCCCGAATAAGGACTGTTACCATGTATTATTTTAATGAAAGCTGCAGATTTTAAAAATATTAGACAGGAAAGAATAAGATCTCTTCCTTTAGGCCTAGTTTACACATGTGGTTGGGGGTAAAAACAGGAGGGTGAGCTGTGTTTTTACTGCCCCCTCCCCCCCAACTGCCAACCCTAATCTGCAAAGGCAACTGTATGGGAGTTAACACATGCTGCAGCAAAAAATTATCCCCCCCATCCTGAGAAGGGGGGGGGGGGGGCAGGCAGTACTGCTCACAAAACATCGGGCTGTGCTTTTAGTGGTAAACCAGGCGGTGAGGAGGTGTGGCTGTCAAATTAACTAAACAATGCCTGCATCTGATTGGATGCAGGCACTGTTCGGCCAACAATTTTCCAACAGACTACTTCGACACGAGGCGACTAAACAGTCAGTTTTTGTCACGCTGGGTGGTGCTCCGAAATTGGACTAATATTCAAATCATTTTATGGTAGCAATTTGTGCAGCACATTTAGCACACAACCTCTGGGCAAGCCCATCTAAGCAAGAAGCAGACCTCACTTGCATAGTTAGCTATAATGACTGCCCCCATTTACATATAGTATATGACTACAAACCACACCTAGAAACAAGGTTTCTAAAACATTATCCCACATTGATAATACTGTTTATGTTCAATGTATCACTTTTAAAGTATCACTGTAAAAACCCTATTCACTATATTATACTAAACCGCCGGTTGCAACTTGTCATGTGATTTAACAAGTTAAAGTTGCAAGAAAAGTCGCACACTATTTGTGCTTGTGGAACCGATCAAATCGCTATAACTCCAACTTACACCGATTTTCAAAAAGGTTCCACCACTATTTTTGGCGATTTTATGTGTGACTTGCATAGACATCTGTGCATGAAGATGTCGGCAAGCCGCACATTAAATCTAACCAACCGGCAGCTTTGAAATGGCGCTGAAGTAGCGCCATTTCAAAGCTGTATTCAGTGTGAACCGGGGCTTAATATAAAACAATATTTCTCTTACGTTCACTGACAGACACAGCCCTTCATTGGCAAGTGGGGTTTATGCACATCCTACTAGCAGTAGACTAGGCAAATAGAAAAAAAGCAAGCTGACCCCTCGCAGGGGGCCGTCCTCACTCCAGCATATAACCCCTCTGCTCTGCATGGCATATCAGTTTTCTTATGCCTAGCGCAAGGAGTTAGACCTGGTTCCCTGCTGGGATCTGCGGTTCCCCAATTTTTTCTTCTTTTTTGCTTTTCTCAAGCTATCTGATGAAGACTGCTATCAAGTAGCTGGCTGGGGCATAGAGGATATCTCGAATCCTGAAATTTCCCCAGCACGGCCGACCAATGCGAGCTACCCTTAGCTTTAGCGGGGTCCGCCGCATCGTACCCGTTCCGTGCCACCGTTCCCCCACTTGCGTCCAGTGACCGGGCTGTGCTCGCATCCAAGGGCGCGTTTGGCCAGCAGCATCCCTCCCCATCGGATGGGAGGAAGGTCTGCTACCGGGTGGCTACCCGCTGCGCCCGTCAGAATGGTGAGTAACCCCCCTCTCCCCCCTCCAGGGGTACAGAGGATTTTCTGTTTCGCTGCCCGGTGGAGGGTTCGGGTACAGGTCCAATTTTGTCACTGTATCTTCGTCCTCCTCCAATCCCCCCCCCTCCCGCACCGCACCCCCGCGCTAGACTGCCATGCGCGCGATCCGTAGCCGCTGCCATTTTGTGGGCTGTTTTGGCCTCTAGTGGATGCTCGGCGGCCATTTTGCCGTAGTCGCGGCCTGTATAGAGCATGTTTTGGCCTCTTGTGACCGCTTGGCGGCCATTTTTGGTGTGCTGCCTGGAAGAAAACGTGTGTGAGCGCCGTTTCTCTCCCTCTTCGCTTCTGGACAGCAGTGCAGACACAGCGACAGCAAGGCAAGGGGCGGTCAGCAATCCTGGGATGCAGCGCTTGAGGGGCTTCTGAACAGTAAGTATAGCTGGATCTTCTGGGGTGTTGGCGGCGGTGGGTACAGTCCTCCTGGGCATTCTCCCGGTTGTTCTGTGGGCGGTGGTGGGGCTCCTTGGTGGGGATCTCATGGCCTGTAGGCCTAGCAGGAGTTCCGGTGGCACATTAGCGGCTGAACCAGCAGGTTCTTCCCCGGAGGGGGCGGCAGAAGCGCAGGTTGCGCTGGGTCCTCTGTTTCCTCTGGATCAACTAACGTCCATATTTGGGGACTTCTTTTCCCGGGGGGGGTGCCGAACTGTGCTAAGGGGTTGTCCAAAAAGCAACCACCCCCCCCCCCCCCCGTCTTCAGGGGAGGATTCTGAACCGGAGGGGGCCTCAGTGGTCACGGGGACCCCTGTGGAGCTCGCGGATGGTGAGCTGGAGCCCTCGGACGGTGAGGAAGACCAGGGGGCCTTGTGACGCGCGAAAGAGCAGTGGTGGCCTCCCTGATCACCGTTATCCGTGCGTTTTTGCGGCTGGCCCAAGCCAGGGAGTCGCAGGAGACTGCCTACGTTTGTAGGTCTTTTAAGCCACCTCGGTCCCATAGGGCATATCCCTATGAACAGTTATTTTTTGACCAGCTGGTCTATAAGGAATGGCAGCGTCCGCAGAATTCCTTTTCCTTGCCCAAATGTTTCGCTGTGCGCTACCCCTTTGAGGACAGTTTTGTGAAGAAGTGGGCATCCCCCGCAGTGGACCTTCCGGTGGCTCGCCTGAATAAGACAAAGACCATCCCCTTAGAGGGGTCTCACTCTTTCAAGGATCCGGCCGATAGGCGGATGAAGGCGGTATCTAAGGCACTGCTCTTGGTGGCGGGGTCAGCCATGAGACCCGCTCTGGCGTCGGCCATGGTGGCGCAATCTCTTACCGAGTGTGCGACTGAGTTGCACAATGAGTTAAGCTGCGGGTGCTCGTCTGAGGCTTCACAGCAGACGGACCATCTGATACAGGGTCTTCAGTACCTGTGTGACGCAGCTTTGGACCTGCTTCCCATGCTGTCTAAGATGTCTGTTTTTGCAGTCATTATCAGACGGGTGCTGTGGTTACGCTGTTGGTCGGGTGACCACGCATTTAAAAAGGGCCTCACGGATCTTCCCTTTCAGGGTGGTCGGCTCTTTGGGGCACAATTGGATGGAATCATTAAGGATTTCACCGGGAGGGAAGAGTACTTTTCTCCCGGAGCCCAGGCGGCGGGAATTCCGCCGTAAGCAGGGTCCTGCTCCTTCAGGTCAGAGGAGGTTTTTTCGTGCGCTCAGTGCAGCGGCCAGGGGCTCAAGGCCCGGCAAGTCTGCCTCGGGGTCCGGTAAACGGCCCTGGCAGCGCAAGAGCGAAAAGACGGAGGAAAAGTCCTCCACATGATGGGTTGCCCCCACCCGAGTCTCGGGTGGGGGGCCAACTTCTGGGGTTCGCAGACAGGTGGACTGCCCGCATTTCCGACCGGTGGGTGCAGGAAGTGGTGTCCTCAGGATACAGGATGGAGTTCAGCACTCTACCCCCAGACAGGTGCTTCCCATCGAACTTGAGACTCCATCAGGGGCATCGAGAGGCTCTCCTAGGGGCTGTTCAGACGCTCATTGAACAAGGGGTGATTGTGCCGGTACCTCCGCTGGAAAGGTTCCGCGGCTTCTATTCAAACCTCTTTGTGGTGCCCAAAAAGGGTGGGGTCAGGCCAGTTCTGGACCTAAAAGCGCTAAACCACTTTGTGAGGGCGCGAAAATTCAGGATGGAATCTGTCCTATCGGTCATGGCCGCCCTGCACCAAGGGGACTTCATGGCGTCGCTGGATATCAGGGACGCGTATCTCCATGTTCCCATTTGTCCCCGGTACCAGCGCTTTCTGCGCTTGCGGTGGGGGATCTACATTACCAATTGTGGCACTTCCCTTCGGTCTGGCCTCGGCTCTTCAGGTATTCACCAAGCTGGTGGCTCCGGTGCTGGCGCTATTGAGGCAGAGAGGCATTGCGGTGGTAGCATACCTCAACGATTTACTCCTGCGAGCGGAGTCTGCTTCGGCCCTGGAGGAGAATATGGCTATCACCATGGCCTCGTTTGAAAGACTTTGGCTGGCTGATCAACCTGCAGAAGTTGACGTTGAACCCGTCCTGTCGACTGGAATATCTGGGTCTGATTCTGGACACGGAGCAGGTGAAGGTGTTCTTACCTCCAGCCAAGTTACTAACACTGCAAGCAGCGATGCGAACCCTGCTGTCACACCAGTGGTCCTCCTTACGGTTCTGTATGCGGGTGTTGGGGCTCATGGTCTCAGCCTTCGAGGCGATACCTTATGCCCAGAGCACCAGAGCAGAGGCGGATCCAAGGGGGGGGGTACGA
>BLSH010486993.1:233424-243576 GCA_018402905.1 Glandirana rugosa | reverse complement strand
GGTCAGGGCTCTGTTCAGGCCACTCAAGTTCCTCCACACCAAAATCATCAAACCATGTCTTTATGGAGCTGGCTTTGTATACAGGGGTATAGTCATGATGGAACAAAAAAAGCTCTTCCCCAAACTGTTACCACAATATTAATAATAATAATATTGATTATGCACTATATGGCCAATAGCTTGTGGACACCTGACTTTTAAACCTATATGAGCTTCTTAGCTATTTAATTTCCAAAAAAACATTGGTATTAGTATGGTGTTGTCCCCTTTTCAGCTATAGGAGCCTTCACTTTCCTTGGAAGACTATCCATGAGATTTTGGAATGCGTCTTTAGGAATGTGTACCAATTCAGCCAAAAGATCATCTGTGAGGTCAGTTACTGATGTTGGATGAGTAGGCCAAGTCACAGTCAGAGTTTCAAATTATCCCAGAGGTGTTCTGTAGGGTTGGGGTCAGGGTTCTGTGCAGGACACTCAAGTAACTCCACACCAAAATCCTTAAACCATGTCTTTCTGAAGCTGGCTTTGTACACAGGGGTACAGTCATGGTAAAACAGAAAAGGGTCTTCCTAAAACTGTTACCACAAGGTTGGGAATGCACAATTGTCTACAATGTCAAGGTTGGAAAAGCACAATTTGTATTCCTAGTACCCTTCACCGTAAACACATGAGCTCCATAATCTTGAGTAGTGTCCACATAATTTGGGCCATATAGGTATCTGTAATGTACAATAATAATATATTACTTTGCAGGGCCACCCCATTAATAGCTGATATTCCATTTTCTGGTAGATGTTGGAGAGCTAAACCACAGTTTCTTATATCTCTTGAGGATTATTGATAAGATCTCCGTGTTGAGTTCTCATAGCTGCACATCTGCTGTCCATTATGAACGGTTCCCACTCTCCCTGCTGCTTTGATATTATGGGGAATTTGATAGGGGGGGCTGAAACATACAACCCCCCCCCCCCCCAAAAAAAAAGAAGCAAATAGGGTAAAAAAAAAGCAGCACAGTGGCTTAACAGTTACAATTTTTATGCCTTGCAACACTGGGGTCCTTGGTTTGATTTCAGACTGGGGCTTTACCTCCATGGAGTTTGCATGTTCTCCCTGTAAGTGTGGCCTCAGTCGAGACTCGAGCGAGTCTTTCTCAAACCTCTGTCATGTTAAAACATGGCTACGGTCACGAATGGTGGAGGACCGGTTAAATTCATAGAGCTATTCCTGTGAGTACTGACCAAGTTATCAAGCTGTTTGCCAAACAAGGAAGACTTGAGCTAATTCTGTGAATTTTTCATGTTATGTAACTTGCACATAAAATGGTTCTGTTGTTGTGTGTGTTTGAAGACAACGGGGAGTGATAATGTTTTGGTTCTCCTACGTTTTTTTTTTTTTTTTTTTACACATAATTTTATATTGTTTGTGAATATTTTGTCTGGGAATATTCTGTTATAAGCATACAAACTGCTTATGATCTTTGTAATAATAAAGTTATATGTGGTTAAACGAATCCTGTCTGAAATGTAATAATCTAATCTGGAATGATAAACGTGTCACTGTTTTAAGGACTGTATGATACAGTTCTGTAAGCAACACCTTATTTTCAGGTAGTGCCCCTCCCGAGACTAAGCTCTGGATCCGCCCCTGGCCCAGAGTCACACACGGCTCCTACAGCGAGCGATTCTGTCATGGTGGGACAAGTCTCCGCTGTCCCTGGACCAGCTGATCAGATTGGATCATCAGATCAGAGGATCGTTGACCTGGTGGCTTCGGGCCCCGGCTCTAACGTTGGGGAAGTCATTTCTCCCCCTGAATTGGTCGATAGCCACGACGGACGCCAGCCTATTGGGCTGGCGGGGGTCCTGGGGCAGCCGTCTGCTCAGGGCCGTTGGTTGGCGCAGGAATCCCGCCTTCCAATAAATGTGCTGGAGTTCAGGGCGATCAGGCTCTGCCTCTCCCACTGGACAGTAAGGCTGCGCGGCCTCCCGGTTCGGGTTCAATCGGACGGTGGCGTACGTGAACCATCAGGGCGGAACGAAGAGCTCGGCAGCGGCTGCGGAAGCGGCTCTCATTCTGAGATGGGCAGAACTTCACGTGCCGGCAATCTCTGCCATTTACTTTCCGGGCGTAGAAAATTGGCAGACGGACTTTCTCAGTCGCCAGACGCTGGATCAGGGGGAATGGTCCCTACATCCAGAGGTGTTCCGCCAGATTTGCCACAAGTGAGGCACGCCAGACGTGGACCTCATGGTGTTCAGGTTCAATCACAAGGTGCAGACCTTCGTGTGCAGAACGAGGGACCCGTTGGTGGCCGCCACAGACGCGTTGGTGGCGCCTTGGGGTCGGTATCGGCTCCTGTATGCCTTCCCTCCCCTCAAGCTTCTACCGCGGCTACGGTGCAGGGTAGAAGCGGGGGGGATTCCGACAATCTTGGTAGTTCCGGATTGGCCTCAACGCCCTTGGTACGCCGACATGGTGTGGATGGCGACAGATGTTCCCTGGTGTCTTCCGTTGCGCGAAGATCTGCTGTCGCAGGGACCCATCCTGCACCCTGCTTTACCCTCGTTGGCTTTGACGGCTTGGCTATTGAGTCCCAGGTGTTGAGGGATAGAGGTGTCTCTGACTCCGTGATCCCTACCATGCTTAAGGCGCGCAAGTGTACTCGCGTAAGATATATCATCGCACCTGGAAGGCCTATATTGCCTGGTGTGAGGCGGGGGGGGTTGGAACCCCCACTCTTACGTTGTGTCCCGGGTGCTGTTTTTTTTTGCAGCAGGGCCTGGATAACTAATTGGCATTGAGTACTCTCAAGGGTCAGATTTCGGCTCTGGCGATTCTCTTTCAATGTTTGTTGGCGTCACATTCGTTGATACGTACATTTATACAGGGTGTACGCCATGTGGCTCCTCAGGTACGGTCGCCTTTTGGCGCCGTAGGATTTCAATTTGGTACTTTCTGTACTGCAGAAACCGCCATATGAGAAAATCAGTGATATTCCCTTACAATTGCTGTCACAAAGGGTGGCCTTCTTGGTGGCCATTGCATCCGCTAGGCGGGTGTCTGAGTTGGCGGCGTTGTCCTGCAAGTCTCCCTACTTGGTCCTTCTTAAGGATAAGGCGGTCCTGCGACCCGCTCCTTCGTTTTTACCGAAGGTGGTCTCCTCTTTTCACATTAATGAGGATATTGTTCTCCCTTCATTATGTCCGCACACCCATCGCATCCCTAGGTGGTTGAGTTACATCCTTTGGATGTCGTGAGGGCTTTGCGGGTGTATTTGGCGGCTACATCTTCCTTTTGGAAGTCTGATGCGTTGTTGTGCTGACAGAAGGCCCACACAAGGGGTTGGCGGCATCGTCGGCCACTGTTTCCCGTTGGATCAGACAGACCGCGACCCATGCGTATACTGTTCGGGGCAAAGTATCCCCCTTTTCCAGTCACGGCTCATTCCACCAGGGCAGTTAGCACTTCCTGGGTTTTTGGACACCTGGCTTCGGTGTCCCAGGTGTGCAAGGCGGCTCGGTGCACACTTTTGTTAAGTTTTACAAAGTTGATGTGTCAGCATCCGCGGATGCTGCTTTTGGCCGTAAAGTTTTTACAGGCGGCGGTGTAGGCGCGGCTGGCACCTCCTGAGAGGATTCTGTTGGGTACAGCTGTTATTGTTTACCCACCCCTCTTGAATGACACTGCTTTGGGACATCCCCACTTGTCAATGAAGGGCTGCGTCTGTCAGTGAACGTAAGAGAAAAAGGGATTTTATTAAGAACTTACCGTAAAATCCTGTTCTCTGAGTTCACTGACAGACGCAGCACCCACCCCTCTGTGTTGCGTTTGTACGGCTTGTTACGAACTGATATGCCATGCAGAACAGGGGGGGTATATGCTGGAGTGAGGACGGCCCCCTGGGAGGGGTCAGCTTGCTTTATTTCTATTTCCCTAGTGCACTTCTAGTAGGATGTGCATAAACCCCACTTGTCAATGAAGGGCTGCGTCTGTCAGTGAACTCAGAGAAAGGGATTTTACGGTAAGTTCTTAATAAAGGTGAAAAAGTGATAATGCGCTCAGGCACACAACAAACTATTAAATGTAAACCACAATGTGAAAATGTGAAGTCCCACGAAGTGAAATTTTACGGCGAGCAGCTATAATACAATTAAACAAATTGGTAATTAGAAATCAAAAAAGGGGGAAATTATAGCGCTCAACCTAAAAAAGTTCAAATAATATGTCCAATAAAGGGTATAGAGACCTATGTGTTATAAGTCTCCAGGGTAGGTGTCTTGTGAGTAAACGTTATGTGAATGTTTACATCAGAGAAGGTATCCAAGAATATCCAAAGAAAGTCATATGAAAATTAAGGAGGCGGATGGAGTATATCCACATAGGTAAAATTGGAGGCTTACCAGACACCAGGTTATTCAGGCACCGAACAATCAGGGGAACCCTGAAGGTTATGGAGGTGAAGGATTCCGTCACACGCTCCCGGGATGTTCACGGGTCTCAGTCTGGGGGGATTCCTCACGGCTGGCCTGTAGATGCTCCAAGATATCCTGCTGAATGGGGTGTAAGTCCTGCTCTCCAGTGGTACTCAAGAGATAGTACGTCACACACTCCAGATCGATTTTGTAGGTCTTGCTTGTAAGACAGGTCCGTCACCATCGACCCTTAGTGATGGTGGATATGGGGTAGGTCTACCCAGATGTCTCCGAGAGGATGTATAACCGGAAGGGATAAGAGAGACTCCAAATAGTGTAAAACCTCTTAGATTTGAGGTATATTTATTAAACATCCAAGGTAAGAACAATGATACAAAAAGCAGCACTTCAGAGAGGTAGGTTCCCGATGCGTTTCGTAGCCAAATACGTCATCTGGGGTTACCATCCCTGTGAAATGCTGCCACATATATAACTGACATAAACCCATTATTGGAAACTCGTGTCACCGCCCTCCGATCATCGGGGTGCGTTCCAGCCGTACTTCCGGCGGAACCGGAAGTGGTAACCATGCGGTGTCAAATGTGTATATTATAAAGCAGGAGACCAGATGAAATCAATCCCCCGATCATCCAAACTCTAATACCGGTCAAATACATGTAAAATTGGGTTAGAATAGGTTAAAACGGGGCTAGCAACACATCCTATTGATATCTGTCGCCTGCTTGCGTTCCAAGCGGCACTTCCGGTTGAGACACCGGAAGTCGCGTCGCTATGTGGAATGTACCACCACCCCAGCAGCTATGTGTTTTATAAATATATGTAGCTCTCAGACGAGTCATACTACTCGAAATTATAAAGTCTTTCCTGTAAAGGTGTAAAATCCGTGCTTGTGTTAAGAGTAGGTGAAGGTGAGATGCCGCGACGTCATTTCCGCCGCGCCGTCCTGTCTTACAAGCAAGACCTACAAAATCGATCTGGAGTGTGTGACGTACTATCTCTTGAGTACCACTGGAGAGCAGGACTTACACCCCATTCAGCAGGATATCTTGGAGCATCTACAGGCCAGCCGTGAGGAATCCCCCCAGACTGAGACCCGTGAACATCCCGGGAGCGTGTGACGGAATCCTTCACCTCCACAACCTTCAGGGTTCCCCTGATTGTTCGGTGCCTGAATAACCTGGTGTCTGGTAAGCCTCCAATTTTACCTATGTGGATATACTCCATCCGCCTCCTTAATTTTCATATGACTTTCTTTGGATATTCTTGGATACCTTCTCTGATGTAAACATTCACATAACGTTTACTCACAAGACACCTACCCTGGAGACTTATAACACATAGGTCTCTATACCCTTTATTGGACATATTATTTGAACTTTTTTAGGTTGAGCGCTATAATTTCCCCCTTTTTTAAACAAACCCTGCCCATAAGCAAAAAATGTAAATGTGTGAATGGTAAAACCTTTTTTTTAGTTTTGGATAGAATGTAGAAGGGTTACCCTCTGTCACAATTTTGATGATGACTGTGTCCTCTTTGAGGAGTATAATTGCTGTAAAGCACTATTACACAGGTAGAATTTGATTTCGGAACGTTCCCTAGATTCTCTGATAATGTGGTGGTGTCAAATCAAAATTGTTTTCAATTGTAGCGATGACAAAAAATTGAACAAGCAAGATCGAGAATTTATCTTTTATCAAAAAATTCCTAATCGTTTGTTTAAGAAATTCCATTCATTCCAAAATCAAATTTTAAAAGCAAAAAAAAAAAAATTTCTAACACATTTGTTTAAGTGATTGTAAAGTCAGAAGGTTTTTTATCTTAATGCATTATATGCAGAAATGGGCACAGACGCATGCGCACACGTACACCCTCACCCCGGATTGGTGCCAAACAGTCTTTATAAGAGAGTTATCTGCCTACAGAGATTGCTTGCTGATCTTCGGCTCTCTAGTGTGCTTGTTCTTGTAAACCTTGTATCTGTGCATTCTCTGTTCCCAACTCAGCTTGCTCTTGGACCTGTCTTCTGCCTGCCTCCCGGCTTGCTTAACCACTTGCTGAGCTGCTCATGTAGATATACTGCTGCAGGTCAGGTCCCCTGCGCGAACCAACGTACCTGTATGTAGGTCCATGCATGTGGGGTTGTGGGTGTGCGATGTCCACCGGCCACCTGTGATCTCTCTGTGCAGAGGCAGATCGGGGATCTGCCAATGTAAACACGGTTTGCATTGTTTGGAGCAACAGTTCAAAAGGCTCAGCATTTGCAGATTGCTGAGTGTATTTGTAATCCAGTGAGAGATGTCCAGCAGAGTGCTGGACATATTTGTAATCCATGGGCGCAATCGGCCGCCGTGGTTGCCACGGGTGATAGCACATGTTTACAAAGTCACTGAGTGTCCGCCCCAGCGCCGGTTGGAGCAACTGGGTAGGCAAGAGCAGCAACTGACAACAGCTCCCACCAGTTTCTATGGACAACAGCACTTGTAGCATATTACTGCGTAGCAGGCAAAGCACATAAGTCCTTCCCTGGGTTCAATCCTTGCTAATAGTAAGACAACACATTTCCGTGGCTCAGTCCACTTTGGTTGCTAGGGGCAAGGACTGGCAGATTTATGTGAACAGGTGAATCATGGATGAGCCCCCAAATGTAGCCATGCCCCTGTACGAGTTGCTGGAAGTAGTGGTTCCATCTGTCACCCTGCCCTCAGTCACCTTTTTCCACACATCCGGAGTCACAAGAACAGGCCAGTACTTTGTTTTGTTGTTTTATTAGGGGATTAACTTGGATGGGGATGGGAATATTTATGAGATGCCCTAAGAATTAAATAGTTCATTAACGGGACTGTACTATATACACTCCAGTATATACACTCCTTCTTCTCCTCCAGCTCAACACTTGCTTTTCAGTTAACTTCTCTTCCTCCAACACAACACTTGCCTCTCAGTTAACTTAACTTATCTTCCTCCTGCACAATACTTCTTTGGTCTACCTAGCACATGGTGAGGTCTGCTCTCATTTAGCACAGCCTCTGAACTTCCTTTTGCAGGCAGCGACCGCGGGCCCCTATAGTGTACAAAAAGTTAGTTGAAAGTGCTAGCTAGCCTTGATTAGACTACTGCTCCCAGCCCATCCTCTTCCAGGCCCTGCCAGCCCTCCTGGCTGCAACGGCCCTCTCCACTGCCACAGTGACACCACAGTCCCAACTGGCTCTTGCACCCTTCTCAGACTGTCTCTCACCCCAATCTGCTCCGGTGTGCCTCTTCCAGCTTCCTAGGGTGTGTATCACTCACCGACACAGTTCCTTTCCTGGGGACCCTCCTGCCAGTCCTCTCTCCCGCTGTCCTCCACTTGTTCTCTCAGTTGTTCCAGGATCTCACTATCCTCCTGGATGCACCTGAGCCTCAGGCCGAAGTCACCCCCCCAGACTGGGGGCTCCCTCAAGGCCCCGACAGCCTCAGTACGCCATCTCTTCCACCCAAACTCTGCTCCTCCAACTGAGCTGACCCCAGGTACTTAAGGATTGGTTGGGGATTGGTCAGAGCTCCTCAAGATACCTCGAAACCTCAACTCCTTTTCCCCACCCTTTCTTCCAGAACTTTCTGAAGCAGAAAGGAGGTGTAATCAAGGGGTGTTACTCCCTGCAGTCACCAGTCACTCCCTAGGCCACTCCCCTTCCCAGCCAGACCTGAATAAATTTACTTCACCTACCACAAAAATCTAGCACCTACCTAGAGGTATAGGGCGCTACATTTGTATACCTAACTGTCCTGCTGTCTGCACTACCAATCTTCAGTTTCCTAAACAGTTACAGTGGCTTAAGAGTCTTTAGATCTAACACACTTCCAGGTATGTTGGATGGCATGTCCCCCACTGCCCTCTTTGGTTCATTACACCATTCCTGATGTCAATACTGTGTCTTGTAGTGACATAATGTTGCTGGCTGGAACCACAGAGCACAGTGGGAGATCAGATTTAGTGACAGGCAAGTATGATTTCTATTATTTGCAGACAGGGCTTTGAGTCATTTTAAATGCAGATTTCACTGCTGACCACATACTTAGATTGATAATCTCAGATAAATTATGTACTTATACTACTCTTTCAAGCAGCTACTTACCAGCTGTTTACAGCACAATACAAAAGCACGTCAATTATTTATAAGTGCACTCCATTGCAAAATATACTTCAATGTGTTAAGGGAAAAACTTTATTTATGAATATAGGTATGGAAAACACTGTATTTATATTGATGGCTTCAATGTTCTCAGAAATCACTCTAGTGGGGGCAAAAAAACAACTCTAGTAGACAGCAAAAAAAAAAAACTAGGAGAAATTCGAATCCTTCTGCATTCCAATCGAAAGCTTAAAATCTTCCCTCCCTCTGCGGCTCAAATAGGCCACACGTGATGATACAGAGGTAGCTAGGCAAGTGATCTGCAGTTGGTGGAGAAGCCTTGCACTGTCAAAACTGGTGCACAGGCAGCCGAGCCAGAGCCTAATAGCATGCAGCTTCCCTGGAAGACTAAGCTACTGTTGGGAGCACAGGCACCATGATTTATATCAGGGATATGCAACTAGTGGACCTCCAGCTGTTGCAGAACTACAAGTCCCATGAGGCATAGCAAGACTCTGACAGCCACAAGCATGACACCCAGAAGCAGAGGCATGATGGGACTTGTAGTTTTGCAACAGCTGGAAGTCTGCTAATTGCTTATCCCTGATTTATATTATTGCATCAAATGTGAACCAGCATCTCAGCCCAGGAAATTGATGCCGCTCCTGGATAGTGCCTGATCAGAAAATCAGATCAACTCATTTTCAGGGGGAGTACTTACAACCATACTCACCTGTGATCTGTTTGCTTGTAATTAGTGTGTGTGTATAAAAGGTCAATGAGTTGCTGGACTCCAGACAGACCCATGCATCTTTCATCCAGTGCTGCACTGACATTTCTGGATTCTGAGTCAAGCAAAAGAATCATCAAAGGATCTTCGGGAAAAGGTAGTTGAACTGTATAAAACAGGAAAGGGATGTGAAAAGATATCCAAGGAATTGAGAATGACTCAGCAGTGTTCAAACTCTAATCAAAAAGTGGAAAATGAGGGGTTCTGTTGAAACCAAACCACGGTCAGGTAGACCAACTAAGATTTCAGCCACAACTGCTAGGAAAATTGCTCGGGATGCAAAGAAAAACCCCCAGATAACTTCAGGTGACATACAGAAAACATGTGATGTGGATGTTTCAAGGCACATAATAAGGAGGCACATGAAAAAAGAAGGGCTGCATGGTCGAGTCGCCAGAAGAAAGCCATTACTATGCAAGTGCCACAAAGTATCCCGCTTACAATACGCCAAACAGCACAGAGACAAGCCTCAAACCTTCTGGCATAAAGTCATTTGGAGTGATGAGACCAAAATTGAGCTTTTTGGCCACAACCATAAAAGCTGGTACGTCGGGAAGAAAAAAGTACACGGAGGAATAATACACGGAACTTTGTAGGTGTAGTGTACAAAAGACATACAGTGGACTTCAATAGACCCCCAAAAAGAAACGTAGGGCTCGTTAAAAGGATCGTCAACACCGACTTTAGAATCAACCAGATGGACTGGCACCAAACCAAAGTTGTCTTGGGGAGTAAAAGGTGAAAAACTAATCTCAAACTTGTGACGACTCAGTAAGAGTTAAGGAACCTATAGAAAAGTGTAGGGAAAGGACAAAAT
>BLSH010486993.1:200947-233109 GCA_018402905.1 Glandirana rugosa | reverse complement strand
AGCTGCTGCAAGCAAAGCTAACAAAGTGTTGGCATGCATCAAGAAAGGGATTAACTTCAGGGATAAATCAATAATTCTCCCACTATACAAGTCTCTGGTGAGGCCACACCTGGAGTATGCCGTCCAGTTCTGGGCACCAGTCATCAGGAAGGATGTCCAGGTATTGGAAAGGGTTCAGAGGAGGGCCACAAAGCTGATTAAGGGATTGGAAGACCTTAGTTATGGGGAAAGATTACAAGCACTGAACTTATTCTCTCTGGAGAAAAGACGCTTGAGAGAGGATATGATTTTAATGTACAAATACTGTACTGGTGACCCCACTATAGGGACAAAACTATTCAGTGCAAGGGAGTACACAAAGACACACGGCCATTCACTAAGAATAGAGGAAAGGCAGTTTAACCTTAAAATGCGTAGAGGTTTCTTTACGGTAAGAGCAGTGAGAATGTTGAATTCTCTTCCACAAGCAGTGGTCTCTGCCGGGAGTATGGATACATTCAAAAAACTACTAGATGCACACCTAAGGGACCAAAGCATTGAGGGATATACAATGTAATACTGACATGAAAGCACACACATAGGTTGGACTTGATGGACTTGTCTTTTTTTAACCTCACTAACTATGTAACTATATAACTACCCCAAGGAGGCCGACATCAAGAGAGTAGAAAGCAGCCACCCTATTCATTCACATTCTGCAGCTGTTATCTCCCGGCCCGCTTCCCAAAGCTAAGCTGTTTGGGCCTTTTTCAGCACATCTGCAGCAGATCGCACTGTTGCTATCTGCAAACTGTGTCTCAGGCACATCAAACATGGCATAAACACCAGCCATTTGGGTACCACATGCTTAACAAGGCATTTAACGTCCAACCACTCAGCCCATTGGCAAGAGCATTTAAAAGCCACACAAAAGGGGCACAAATCTGTCCCTCCTCCTCCTTACCCACTTCAGTCTGCCCCTGCTATACCGAGTCATTACCTCTCAGCAGCCTCAATTGACAGGGATGATGGTATAGCACAGGGTGTCCCAGGTCCTACACCACCAGCTGTAGACTGTAGCCGGCAAATTTCTCTGCCCCATCTGCTGCAGCGGAAAAAAAAATACAGTCCCTGCCACCCACATGCCCAGTGTCTAAATGCAAGCTTGTCAAAGCTGTTGGCTCTCCAACTTCTGCCTTTCAGCCTGGTGGATTCTGCCCCAATGTGCTCTACCACAGTGGCAGGTTCCCAGTCACTACTACTTTTCACGTAAGCCCGTTCCATCTCTCTGCCCTCCCCTGGAAGGGAATGTTCTGGCATCATTGGGCAATGCAGTCAGCCATAAAATCCACCTTACTGCTGACACATGATCCAGCAAGCATGGGCTCTTGTGCAGCTTGTTGTGCCCCCACATCTCCATACAGCTGGTGGTGCTGATGCCAGACCTGTGAGCTCTACCCCCTCCTCCTCCTCTGCTACCTCCATGCCCTCCTCTGCAGAATTGTCCTATGAACATCTGGTAGTCCCCTAAGCGTTCAAAGGGCTATTCCATGGGTCAGGCTAAAAGGTGCCATGCAGTGCATCAGCTGGTGTGTCTAGGGGACAGGAACCACATCAGAACAGAGATTCTTGCAGCTCTGCAGGGACAGGCCCAGAGGTGGTTCACACCATGCCAGCTGGAGCCAGGAATGGTGGTGTGCGATAATGGCTCAAACCTCCTGTCCGCCCTTAGACAGGGAAAGTTGACACATGTGCCATGCCTGGCACGTCCTAAATTTGGTAGTGCAGCTTTTACTAAATGCGTACCCAGGGTTGGAAGATGTGCTAAAGCTGGTCAGAAGAGTCTGTAGCCATTTCAGGCAGTCATACACAGCCAGTGCTCAGTTGGCTGAAATTCAGTGGCAATTCCACCTGCCCGTAAACCACCTGATTTGTGACATGCCCACCAGGTGGAACTCGACTTTGGCAATGCTGCAGCGGCTATACATGCAGCAGAGGGCCGTCAATGAGTACCTGTGCGAGTACAGCATGAAGACAGGCTCAGGTCGCCTCTGCTTTTTTCCCCCACGCCAATGACTGATCATTAAGGGTGCATGCACTGTACTGTCACCATTTAAGGATGGTGAGCCATGACAGTGCATGCATCAGTGACACAATCCCTGTTGTGTTCCTGCTGGAGCAGACTCTGCGTGGCATTATGGACAGGGCACTGGAGGCAGAGCAGCAGGAGGAAGAGGAGGACTTCCTTTCTTCTCAAGGCCCACTTTATCCAGACACCATCATTCCTATGTCACAGAACACACAGGAGGAGAGAGGGGAGGAGGATTCTAGCACTTTCGTAGGCTTCAAACAAGAGGAAGACATGCGTCAATCTGTAAGCAATGGCTTTCCAACCCCAGGACCCTTAGTGGCTGGGAGGAGGAAGTTCCAGATGCTGTCATCCTAAGGGACCCCAAGGAGTCTGCTCCTCAAGCCTCTGCAAATTTGAGACGCATGGGCAACCTCATGCTTCAAAGCCTGAGAAAGGACCCAAGAATACATGGCATAAAGGAGAATGATCATTACTGGTTGGCAACCCTCTTTGACCACCGCTATAAGGGGAAGGTCTCAGAACTCATCCCCTCCCCACAGAGAGTGCAGAAGATAAAATCTCTCGAGGACACGTTAAAGAGGATTTTATTGAATGTTTTTCCCGACTTCAGTAGGTTTCAGTGTTGCGGAAAACATAGTTTTGAGTCTTCTATTGGTCAAGAGAGGAGCGTTGGAGAAGGCGGCCGCTTAAGTCATGCATTTCAGAATAATTTTAGTCCTCATCGCCCAGGGCTGTCAGCTTCCACATCCCATCCGCAGCGTCTGCATCACATGGTGGACGATTACCTCGGGGCCAAAACAGAGATGGACAGCTTTCCAGCTGATGATCCACTGGGTCATGAAAATAGACCACTGGCCAGAACTTGCCCAGTATGCTATTGAGTTGTTGGGCTGCCCTGCATCCAGCATGCTTTCAGAATGGGCATTCAGTGCTGCAGGAGGTTTCGTTACTGATCATAGGCATTCTATCGAAAAATGAATCAGTGCTGGATTACCAGCTATGAAGCCCCTGATGCTGATGTCACTGATTCATTTTTTTGGGGATGTGGAATCTCTGCAGGACTTCGAGGCTGCCTAGCTTTGAGGGTGTTCAAGCATTTCATCTGGAAGAATGTTTTTGGTATAGGTTTCATGGGCACAATTAACACCCAAAGACCAAATTTTCTGCACCTGTTTGACAGGTGCATATCATTGCAATTTTTTTTTCAGAAAGGCCAGTTCTTGCCTTCATGAAGAGCACCTCTATAGGGTTATGGTGTGAAGGCACCACCGACACCAATTTTTCTGCACCCGTTACTTCTGTACAAAGTCAAAGTGACACCAGAATTTATCCAAAAAATCTCTAATCTTGTTCCCAGTGCACTACATTGTGGCCTCATCATACACACTAGCTCCACAACTGTTGCTGAGCAAAATAAAGGCAGCTTGCAGGGAAGATGTCATTTTTTTCGGCTTTATAAATGCAATTATTGCTGCAGCAGATTCTAGACATACATCGTGAAGTATCCTAGATGTGCTGCCATTTTCTTCCTTACACTAGACAGGGTACAGATCTGCTACTTTACAGGTGGACTAAGGGGACCCCCCAGGCACTATATTGGAAGGATTTTTTCATTATTATGCTTTCGCTTTAAAAATCAAAAAATCACTGCTCATTTAAAAATGAAATTTTTCACAAACTTTTTTTTCATTGATACATGTCTCCCAGGGCAGGACCCCTATAACCATTGTACACCCAATTACTTGCATATAAGCCTTCAAAATGGGCACTTTTGACGTTCGGGTCCCATTGACTTTAATGGGGTTCGTTATTCGGGTCTGAACTTTCGCGGTGTTTGAAAGTTCTGGTGCGAACCAAACACCATCCCTAATTATAATATTCCCAACATTATATGGATGCACAACTATTAGAAAATTATAGATTGTAATGTCAATCTTCTTACCAGTATTATTAGAATTTGCATGTCAGCCTACCTCCAAATAACTGTATAAAAATAATGCCTTTATTATGCATATTATTATATTTATATCCTACCACTGCCATTTGTAACTGCCTATGATCTTCCTAATAAAAAAACGTTTGTAAACAAAAAAAAAACAAAGATAGCCAGTCTGTCATGGTAAATTTGACCTTTAAATTGACCGTCCTTTGCTTCTAGTTTGATATTTCTTATAGCAGTATTTTTTTATTTTTATTTTTTTTTGTAAAAATGAGAGTGAGAGATCAAAATAAAATCAAAATAAAATAATTAAAATAGATAAAAATAAATTCCACATAGTCAAACAAATCATATTTCTTTTAAAGAAGCTATTTTTGAATATGTGGTGGAACATTATATACAAATGTTAGTACATGTACTATTTTGGTAATTATTTGTGTACCTTAGACACAATTAGACCTTTTCAGCTGTACATTCTTTCTTGAATCCCCACTGCTACTTCAGTAAACTGTGCACTTATAGACAAGTAATGGCTTCCTCCCACATCTACACTGTAGGGTAAAATATGCTGTTTATAAGGGAGAAATGAGAGTTAACAACATTTTCTATACAGCTGGCGCTTTGTGTAGGTGGCATGTAAGTCTGTATGTTAACCCACAAATCTGTAAACTGAACCGGTGACAATTTAGACCCGGTATCAGCAACCTTTTCCACATTAAGAGTAATTTTACAAGCAATAGACAACTGGTGTGCCAGTGAACAATAGTGTGCCATAGTTGTATAGTTTATTTTCGATTGTTATGCTTAAAGTTGTGTTGCTAATGGCAAATTCATGGACTTTTAGAACTTCGATCAGCCCCAAATCAGACACCTTCACACCTCAGATCAGCCCTCATTCATGATTCTTCACACCTTAAACCAGCCCCAATTCCTGCACCTTCAGACCTTAGATCAGCTCCATTTCAGACACAGTTACACCTCAAATCAGCCCTAATTAGGGACTTTAAAGTGATACCTTTTCTGGGGTCCCTCAGCGGCGCTCCTGGGTCCCCCTCTTCTCCGACTGTCCCCTCATGGAAGTGCTTTCCCTGGGGGCAGCCATGCGGGCTTGCTTCCTAGTCCTGTTGCTGCGTCCATCGACACAAACAGCAGGACTCGGTCCCAATGGTCCAGCTGCTATCAATCTAGCCAATGAGGACCGGAGCCCGCGTCTGGAGCTGCTAGGCTGCTTGCTGGTGCGGGAACGATCAGGGTCAGGTATGTAAAACGAGGGGTCTGGGGAACTGCTGTAGTCGAAAAGGTTTTTCACCTTAATGTATAGAATGCATTAAGGTGAAAAAGAGCGAGGGTTTACAACCCTTTTAAGCCTAGTACTCACCACTAGTTTTTTTTTTTTTTGTTCAATCCAATGCGTTTAAAGAAGAAAAATCTGACAGCTCCGGTCTGAGACGCTGTACTAACAATCCAATGTAGTACAGAAATCTCCCCTGCTGTTCTATTGTGTTCTGACAGGGGAACAACCCCTGCCAGAATACTCCGGTCAGCGCTCGGGAGCCAGTTGGCTGCTGGTTTTCCAGCATGCTCGTTCTACAGAAGCTAGCTAAACAGCCCGCTTCTGTCTGACCGGCTGTCATACACACGGGCCAAATGTTGGGAGGTTTTTACTGAACCAGCTGATATCTCCTGACATTCGGCCCATGTGTACAGGGCTTTAGATCTCATGTCATCCCTAATTCACACACCTGAGGGTCAGCCCCAATTCATGTACCTTCAGACCTCAGATAAGCACCACCAGGCACATTTAGACTTCAGATCAGCCTCAGTCCCCAATTTCAGCGCCTTCAAACTTCAGATCAGCCAGAATTCAAGCATCTTTAGATCTCAGATATATTTAGAGCACCTTTACACCTCAGCGTATCCCCAATACCCGCACATTCATTCCAGGATCAGCCCCAATTTAAACACTCTCAAACCTCAGATCAGCCCTAATGCATGCAACTTCACATCCCAGATCATTCAGAATTCAGGCACCTTTAGATCTCAAATCAGCCCTAATTCAGGCACTTTTTGACTTCAGATCAGCTCCATTTCATCCACCTTGAAACCTCAGATCAGAACCTATTCATGCAGCTTCACACCTCAGATCAGTACCAACTCATGCAGCTTAATACCTCAGATCAGCCCCAAATCCTGCACCATCAGAAATGGTGATACATACAGTATCTCACAAAAGTGAGTACACCCTCACATTTTTGTAAATATTTTATTATATCTTTTCATGTGACAACACTGAAGAAATTACACTTTGCTACAATGTAAAGTAGTGAGTGTATAGCTTGTATAACAGTATAAATTTGCTGTCCCCTCAAAATAACTCAACACACAGCCATTAATGTCTGAACCACTGGCAACAAAAGTGATTACACCCCTAGGTGAAAATGTCCAAATTGGGCCCAATTAGCCATTTTCCCTCCCCAGTGTCATGTGACTCGGTAGTGTTACAAGGTCTCAGGTGTGAATGGGGAGCAGGTGTGTTAAATTTGGCGTTATTGCTCTCACTCTCTCACACTGGTCACCAAGTTCAACATGGCACCTCATGGCAAAGAACGCTCCGAGGATCTGAAAAAAGAATTGTTTCTCTACATAAAGATGGCCTAGGCTATAAGAAGTTTTCCAAGACCCTGAAACTGAGCTGCAGCATGGTGGCTAAGACCATACAGTAGTTTAACAGGACAGGTTCCACTCAGAACAGGCCTCACCATGGTCGTCCAGAGAAGTTGAGTGCACATACTCAGCGTCATATCCAGAGGTTGTCTTTGGGAAATAGACGTATGAGTGCTGCCAGCATTGCTGCAGAGGTTGAAGGGGTGGGGGGTCAGCCTGTCAGTTCTCAGCCCATACACCGCACACTGCATCAAATTGGTCTGCATGGCTGTCTTCCCAGAAGGAATCCTCTTCTAAAGATGATGCACAAGAAAGACAAACAGTTTGCTAAAGCCAAGCAGACTAAGGATATGGATTACTGGAACCATGTCCTGTGGTCTGATGAGACCAAGATAAACTTATTTGGTTCAGCTGGTGTCAAGCATGTGTGGCGGCAACCAGGTGAGGAGTTGAAAGACAAGTGTGTCTTGCCTACAGTCAAGCATGGTGGTGGGAGTTTCATGGTCTGGGGCTGCATGAGTGCTGCCGGCAACAGGGAGCTACAGTTCATTGAGGGAACCATGAATGGCAACATGTACTGTGACATACTGAAGCAGAGCATGATCCCCTCCCTTCAGAGACTGGGCCGCTGGGCAGTATTCCAACATAATAACGACCCCAAATGCACCTCCAAGACAACCACTGCCTTGCTAAAGAAGCTGAGGGTAAAGGTGATAGACTGACCAAGCATGTCTCCAGACTTAAACCCTATTGAGCATCTGTGAGGCATCCTCAAACGGAAGGTGGAGGAGCGCAAGGTCTCTAACATCCACCAGCTCTGTGATGTCATCATGGAGGAGTGGAAGAGGACTCCAGTGGCAACCTGTGAAGCTCTGGTGAACTCCATGCCTAAGAGGGTTAAGGCAGTGCTGGAAAATAATGGTGGCTGCACAAAATATTGACACTTTGGGCCCAATTTGGACATTTTCACTTAGGGGTGTACTCACTTTTGTTGCCAGCGGTTTAGACATTAATGGCTGTGTGTGTTATTTTGAGGGGACAGCAAATATAGACTGTTATACATGCTGGACACTCATTACTTTACATTGTAGCAAAGTGTAATTTTTTTAGTGTTGTCACATGAAAAGATAGAATAAAATATTTACAAAAATGTGAGGGGTGTACTCACTTTTGTGAGATACTGTACCTGTCTGTGGTGACAGTGTGTGTCATAGGCGATCATTCTAAAATCATAATTGGTATTGGTGGAGTCCTGACGCTCCGGATCAAAGGTGGCAGAGAAAGGGTTAATTGCTTAAAGTAATTTCAATAGTTTTTTATTGTGTGTATCCATATCATAGCTAGTGTTACATTGATAACATCAATAATAACATGAATAGTAATATTTTAGTGTTCATCGATGTTTGTCATTGATGTTCAGACACATACATAGTTTGATAATTGTAACTTGTAACAATATTTTCAAATATTCCAGTAACATTATAATTTTTATCTTTAAGGGGTGCAGGTATGGGGGGAAGGAAGCAGGTGGGGGGGAGGTACAGGAGGGGGATATAGGGAAAGGTGGGTATTTATAGAGGCATGCATGGATAGAACATTAGTTGTTTACACCTTAGTATATTCCTTATACCATTTCGACCAGGGGTTCCACAGCCGTCTCAGCTTGATGTTAGATTGGTTATTGTTTGAGAGGATTATCTCATATGTCTGGTGTGTTTGGACCATTTCAATAACTTTGATTTGTGTAGGGGGTTTGGTATTATTCCATAGTTTAGTTATATTACGTCTAGCTGCAAGTAATATGTGTGTTGTTGTTTTCTGTGAGCTTTGGAGATGCCATTTATATTCAGGTTTAGTAAGGCAAGGTCAGGTGTTGGCTTCAGTGTTAGTCCTGTGACCTGTGTAGTATTGGACACGCCCATAAAGTGTGGATTAAAGATCCCTGTAATCCGCTTTTCCTCCAGTAGTTGGGGATGAGTGGTTATCAAATTTGGCTATTTTATCTGGTGTTAAACATCTCCTTTGGGTGATACTTTGTGAGTTCCCATAATGACGTGCATTTTGTGGCTTCATATATGGATTTGAGGGCGTTTTGCCACTCGATTCCAGAGTATGATCTCCCTAGGTCCTTTTCCCATTTATTGAATGCTAGGGAGTGGCTAAACTGTGTTTCTTCTTGGAGGAGATTGTAGAAGATAGAAATTCCCTTGCTTCCCATGGTGTGAGGGGAGAAATGTGTAATGGCCTGTATTAGGATTTGAGTTAGGGGTTGTGGGCTGGTTTTAATTCCATAGGCTATTTGTAATGTATTGGTAGTGTGCTTCTAGTCCTAGGTCTAATTCTGCTTTGAGGGTTTGAAAAGGTTTTATCTGGTCAGTTGTCACTAAGTTATTTATGGTTATATTCTCTTGTTTGGCCCATTTTTGTATTGGGAAATCTGGATGGTATGGGTATTGGTAGGTTGATGGATGCTACTTGAGTTTTCTCCCAGTTTGTGGATGTAAATTTATGCCTTGCTCAAACGGTTGCCTTCATAGTTAATGGTATAGAGTTGGGGAGCTTAATTTTAGGTTGCAGGCTATAAATCCAGTTTTTTAGGTTTTTACCTGGTGCGTAGTGTCTTTTTATCTTTCCCCATCTAGCCGTCACTGTAGGAAGAAACCATTGGACTGGGCGTATAGTAATCTGTTAGGTCCACTAGGCCTGATCCTCCTACTGATCTATGTTTAATTAGTCTGCATTTGGCTAACCAAGGTTTCTTCCCTGCCCAAATGAATTTTTGGAGGGATTCAGTATAACTGTTAGGTATTGGGATTGGTAGTGTGCGGAAAAGGTAAAGCAGTTGTGGTAGGACGTTCATTTTAAATGCTGTCAGACGGCCATTCCAAGAGAACTCATATTTTCAAAGTTGGAGGGGGGACTGAGTAAATTTTTGTTTATATGGGATGAAGTTCTTTTTGTAAAGGTTTTTTGGGTGTCTTGTTAGTGTGGTTCCTAGATAGTCAATGCCGTTTCTGCCCATTGAAACGGGAACCGAGTTGACAGGAGGATGCGGGTTGTGCCATCTACTCCCAAATCTAGAATGTGTGATTTGGTGGAGTTCGCCTTATAGTAGGAGGTCACTCCGAATTTTAGTAGTATAGAGTATACCTCTGGTTAAGGACGAGTGTGGGTTTGTCAGCATCAAAATGATGTCATCAGCAAACAAGCTGATTCTATGATTATAATCTCCTACTTGGATCCCTGATATCAATTTAGATTGTCGGATGGTTTCAGCTAATGGTTCGAAAGATATGTTGAAAATGAGGGGAGACAAGGGGCACCCTTGGCGTGTACTGTTTGATATTTGAAACAGAGAGGATAGCATTTCACCTACGTATACTTTGGCTGAAGGGGCAGAGTACAATGCCATTATGGCCGATAGTATATTGTTGTTAAATCCAAATTTAGTGAGAACTTCTTTCATATATCCCCAATGTACTCTATCGAACGCCTTCTCTGCATCTAAAGATAGAAGCAGAGAAGGCATTCCCTCTGCGTTGGCTGAGTGTATGAGATTTATGATTCTTCTTGTGGCATCTGATGATTGTCTGCCTTGTTCCAAGCCGGTCTGTTCAGCATTTATTAGGCTAGGAAGGAATTTCGAGATTCTAGTGGCTAGCATTTTGGCATGTATTTTTAAACCGTTGAGTAGGGAAATAGGTCTAAAATTTTGGGGGATAGCTAGGTTTTTGCCAGGTTTAGGTAAGGCTACTATCACAGCGGACAACATTTCTGGTGGAAAACTTGAGGAGGAGGCAGCGTCATTGAAGAGGACCTGTAGCTGGAGATTTAGTGTGGACTCTCCAGGTAGACCGTCGGGACCTGGAGATTTACCTGCCGGGAGGGAGATTATTGTCTGTGTGATTTCTGAGTTGGAGAAAGGAGAATTCAATATTTTTGGTTGATCCTCACTAAGAGTGGAGAGTTGTATCTTGGATAAAAAATCTTTAATTGTTTCTGCAGATGGTTGTGGAGTATTTATATCATTTTTAAGATTGTAGAGGGAATCATAATATGTACTAAAGGCATTTGCTATGTCCTGTGGGTTGATTAATTTTTCTTTCGTGAAGGGGTGGAATATATGTGTGGGATTGTTGTTTTGACCCTTCGGCCACGTATACGTTGAGCAATCTGATTCCCTGCTTTATTTGAGGTGGAGTAAGATGTGGCTTTAAGTTTACAATATGCTTTTTCATAGTCATGTAAGAGGAGAGCTCTCAACTCTTGATGAAGGGCTAACAGTTTAATTTTGAGGTCATGGAATGGGTGGAGTTTATTTTGGGAGTCTGTATATGTGATCTCTGTGGTAAGCTCATCTAGATTCTGCGTCCTTCTCTTTTTTGCAATTGAGTTCATTTTAATGATGGCTTTATGAGCCATCCAGAGGGTAGAAGAATGAGGAACGGAGCCTTGGTTTTCCACAAAAAAGTCAGTCAAGTGTTCCCGAATTAGGTCAGCATAGGGAGATGCTTGCATGATATAGGTGTTTGCTCTCCACAGTTTAGTCGTGTTGTTTTTTCCATTATGTGTTATTTGGATGCTCACTGGAGCGTGGTCCGACCACGTAATGGTGTCGATGGTTGAGTTCTAAATTTTTTGCAATGTCCATTTGTCTACTAGGAAATAGTCAATTTGGGAATACGAATTGTGGGGGGCAGAAAAAAGGTGTAATCCTTTTCGCTTGTATGGTGGCATCTCCACACATCGTATAGATCATATGATCGAATGAAGTTCAGCATGGGGGATGCTTGTCTAGGTGAAGGATTAGACGTGTCCAATGTTTGATCCGGTATTAGATTAAAGTCACCACATATAATCAGAGAACCTTGCCTACATTTGGTAACTTTTTTCATTAGCTTGTTGAGAAATCACAGTTGGTGCGAGTTGGGGGTATATATATATACTAGTGTGTATGTGGCTCCGCTCCTTTGATGATGCAGATCAATATCAAGTATCTACCGTTTGGGTGTGATATGATAGTAGGAAAAATTCTGTGTTTTTTTTGATGGCCACTAATACACCTCCTTTCTTTATTTCTGAATTAGAGGCTAAGATGGTGTGTAGGAAGTCTTTATGGTGGCACGGAGGGGCAGCGGATTTCTTAAAGTGAGTTTCTTTAGCGCATATTATATCGCATTGCGATTGCAGTGCCAACTTCCATAACGATGCCCTCTTTACGGGGTGGTTAAGCCCCTTCACATTTAAAGAGACAATTTTAAGAGCCAGGTCGGTTGTGTTGTATGATGTTAGGTATTGTACTCACAGTTCGGTTGAGTAGGGATGCAGCTTCACCAGTGTTGTAGGTCTGCAGGTAAAGGATGTGTACGCTGTTTAGTGGTGCTTCGGAATGAAAACTCCCAAACCCCTACGCTACCCTATGCTATTTTTTATTCAATTTGGCACAGGGTTCCCCTTAAAATCCATACCAGGCTTGAAGGGCCTGTTATGGACTTTGGGGGGGACCCAACATTTTTTTTTTAAATTTTGGGGTGGGGTTCCCCTTAAAATCCATACCAGACCTGAACGGCCTAATATGGACTTTGGGGGGGAATCCTATGCATTTTTTTTTTAAATTTCAGAGCGGGGTTCCCTTTAAAATCCATACCAGACCTGAAGTGTGGGCCTTGGGGGTTCTGGGTGCCAGAACACTGTAATCTCTTGCAGTTACTCTTTTTGATGTTGTAAATTAGTTTACAAATTCTGACGAAAGCCCCCAGTCAAACAGGTGGCCAAAAATTGGGCCTTGGGTGTTGGCAGTGCCAGAACACTGTAACCCCTTGCAGTTACTCTTGTTGGACACAGGAACGGGACCTGCTGTTGTAAATTAGTTTAATCACTTAAGCCCTGGAGCTCTTTTTTACACTTGTTTACAAGTTAAAATCATTTTTTTGCTAGAAAATTACTTATAACCCCCAAACACTATATTTTTTTTCAAACACCCTAGAGAATAAAATGGCGATCGTTGCAATACTATTTGTCACACGGTATTTGCACAGCGGTCTTTCAAGCACAATTGTTTTGGAAAAAAATTGCTTTTTTGAGTTAAAAAATAAGACAACTGTAAAGTTAGCTCAATTTTCTGTATATTGTGAAAGAGGAAGTTACGCTGAGTAAATAGATACCATACATGTTAGGGTTGAAAATTGCGCACACTTTCGGAATGGCGACAAACTCTGGTACTTAAAAATCTCCATAGGCGACGCTTTAAATTTTTTTTTAAGGTTACCAGGTTAGAGGTGCAGAGGAGGTCTTTTGCTAGAATTACTGCTCACACTCTGGTGATCGCAGCGATACCTCACATGTGTGGTTTGAACACCGCTTTCATATGCGGGCGTGACTTACATATGCGGGTTTTTTTTTTGCTGCGCGAGCTCCCGGTTACGGTGGCGCTCTAATTTTTTTATTTATTTATTTATTTTATTATATTTTTCCTCTTAACCCTGTTCCTTTAAAAAACAATGTGATCACTTTTATTGCTATCACAAGGAATGTAAACATCTCTTGTGATAGTAATATATGGTGACAGGTACACTTTATGGAAGGATGGGGGATCTAAAAGACCCCCCATCCATCCTTTGCACTTCACAGTATTCAGATTGCCAAAAACGGCAATTCTGAATGCTGTCATTTTTTTTAAAACCGGCGCCGTTTCCCGCCGAGTAAACCAGAAATGACATTCTGACGTTGCTTCTGGAAATGTACGAAGGAGTCCCGATTTGAAGCTGATTCCGGCTTCCACAGGGTCTCCACACAGAGGCCAGAAGTGTCGGATCGGAGCTCCGGTCTCCTGGTGGGATGGGAGACCAGAGAAGAGGTGGCCCCTCCTGCTCCCTGGGATAAAGACAGAGCTGCTTCCGAGCCAGATTATCACCGGATAGCCGGTCGCCTGCTCTAAAAAACAACACCGGGGTATAGCCTGTAGCTGCAGGCTATACCCCGATACTTTCACTTAAACCTGCCGCCGTTTATAAAAGACGATTCGCGCTAAGTTGTTAAAAATTGTGATAACATGCCCCAGTCCAACAGGTGGTGAAAAATTGGGCCTTGGATGTTGTCGGAGCCAGAACACTGTAACCCCTTGCAGTTACTTTTGTTGGGAGCAGGAACGGGCCCTGCTGTTGTAAATTAGTGTAACCACTTAATGTGAATCGCTGTTTATAAACGATGGCTGCTTTAAGTGGAAGTATCGGGATATAGTCTGCAGCTACAGGCTATACCCTGGTACTGTTTTTTTAGAGCAGGTGGCCGGCTAACCATTGATAACAGCCGATCCAGCTCGGGAGCCGCTCGGTCGTTATCCCAGGCAGCGGGAGGGGACACCCCCACCACCGTCTGCCGCTCTTCTCTGGCCTCCCGTCCCACTGGGGAGACCGGAGCTCCGAGCTGACGCTTCTGGCCGCTGTGTGGAGTCCCTGTGGAAGGCGGAATCGGCTTCGATCGGGACTCCTTCGTACATTTCCGGAAGCAACGTTACAACGTCACTTCCGGTTTACTCGGCGGCTAACGGCGCTGGTTTTAAAAAAATGACAGTATTCAGAATCGCCGTTTTTGGTGATCTGAATACTGTGAAGTGTAAAGGAGGGATGGGGGGTCTTATATATCCTTCCATAAAGTGTACCTGTCACCATATATTACTATCACAAAGGATGTTTACATTCCTTGTGATAGCAATAAAAGTGATCAGATTTTTTTTTTTTAAAGGAACAGTGTTAAGATGAAAAATATAATAAAATAAATTAAACAAAAAAAAATTTAAAGCACCACCGTCCCCGCGAGCTTGTGCAGCAAAGAAAACGCATACGTAATTCACGTCCGCATATGAAAACGGTGTTCAAACCACACATGTGAGGTATCGCCGCAATCGCCAGAGTGTGAGCAATAATTCTAGCAAAAGTCCTCCTCTAGCCTGGTAACCGTTAAAAATTTTTCAAGCGTCGCCTATGGAGATTTTTAAGTACCGGAGTTTGTCACCATTCCGTGAGTGTGCCATGTATGGTATCTATTTACTCTGCGTAACATCCTCTTTCACAATATACAAAAAATTGGGCTAACTTTACTGTTGTCTTATTTTTTAACTCAAAAAAGTGTTTTTTCCCCCCAAACAAAGCGCTTGATAGACCAATGCGCAAATACCGTGTGACAAAAAGTATTGCAATGGTTGCCATTTTATTCTCTAGGGTGTTTGAAAAAAATATATAATGTATGGGGGTTCTAAGTAATTTTCTATTAAAAAAAATTATTTTAACTTCCTAACAACAAATGTAAAAAAGGGCTCTGGGGGTTAAGGGGTTAAAAACTGTATATATTTTAATACACCCTGTCAAGTGTACTATATACCGTATGGACAGATATATAGTGGACACTCAATACGCGGTGTATATATACATACGGTCTAGTGTATATATACATACAGTCTAGTATATATATATATACACACACAGTGTACTATATATCAGTGTACACTGTTCATAAGGTATATAGTATTCTTGACTTGGTGTATTAAAATATATACAGCCTGATATATATATATATATTTTTTTTTTTTTTTTTTTTTTTTTTATTGTTTTTTCCCTAACTAACCTGTCTGCACTAACTTGCAGATTTCTAACTATCTATCTAGTTAGCTATCTGTTTTTTTCTTCTTTTTTTTAACATATTTTAAAATCTAGCTATCTAAACTGCCTGTCTTCAGGAACCTACACTATCTCTCTAACACCGCCGCTGACACACTATCATAGAGCCGCTGTACAAGTGGCTTTATAAAGTGTGGGGCATGGATTGAGACTGCTATGCAGTGATTGGCTAAAGGCAGGATACCTTTAGCCAATCAAAGCTCTCGCAGCAGGCTGCCCGCTGATTGGCCAACGCATGCAGGTCATGTGCATGCTTTGGCCAATTAGCGGGCGGCATTCCGCCGACATTTTAAAACATTATGGGGCGCGCAAAGTTGCGCCCCAAATGAACAGCCGATGTTCGGGTCAAACATACATCCCTACTAGACCTTCATTCCTCTCAGTGCAGGTATTGGAGAGGACTAGAGGTATAGAAGGGGTTGAGATCCCAGATGAGGGGCGAGGAGAAGTCCGCCTTGTTTTCTGGTGTGGGATTTTCAGGTGCTGTTGCCAACGGACTGCATGGCTGGTCGTCATATGTCTTGTCAAGACAGTAGTGCCCAAGCGGCTGGAGTTCTGGCAGCGCTTGACCCGCTTCAGACATAGATTGCAAATGGTAACGGTGCGATATACTGCACATATGTTCAAAAATGCCCACACCAAAGAACTTTTGAAAGTCAGCGGGGAGCCAGCAGCGCCCTGCAGCTGTGGAGTTCTGTGGTCTGATGCAATTGGGTGGCTGCCCTTAACCACTTGACCACTGGGCACTTAAACCCCCTTCCTAACCAGACCAATTTTCAGCTTTCAGTGCTCTCACATTTTGAATGACAATTACTCAGTCATACTACACTGTACCCTTATGAAATTTTCGTCCTTTTTTTCACACAAATAGAGCTTTCTTTTTGTGGTATTTAATCACCATTGGGGTGTTTATTTTTTGAGCAATAAATGGAAAAATACTGAAAATTTTGTAAAACAATGCACTTTTCTTTATTTCTGTTATAAAATTTTGCAAATTAGTACTTTTTCTTCATAAATTTTGGCCAAAATTTATACTGCTATATATCTTTGGTAAAAATAACCCAAATTAGTGTATATTATTTGGTCTTTGTGAAAGTTATAGAGTCTACAATCTATGGTGACAATCACTGAAAATTTATATATTAAATTCCGCGCTTAGGATAGTTGGGTATAGTATATAAAATTGATTTAGGGAAAGCTGCCCTCCCAAATTTCCAATATGGAAAGAAGGATAGAAGTTACAGGCAAGGAGATGGCGCTATCCTTGAGGGTATTGGCCCTCCGTGCGTAGATATTCCTTTTACAGCCCAAACATAAATTTCGTAAAGTGACATATAGTGCAGTATTAGTGTATATAGACTATATAAATTACATCAGGTGTATATATATTAATTATAATGAATAAAGTCCCATTGTCCATACAGAGGTATATAAAGGTATAAAAACATATAAAAGCAATAATTCCCAGCACCACACAGTCTCTAGTATGTAAGTAAAATTCAAAATCTTGATTCAAGCATGTGCTCAGTGATTTTTCATCGGCATTTCCAGGGTAAATAGGTGACTTCCACTCGTGCTCCCCTCCTGTGTCCCCACTCACCAGAGCTTGGCACCCCTACAAGGGTATCACGCATGTACTGATCCTGTCTCCGGCACCGATCTCCAGGTTGGTCCGTGTATGGTCAGGAATAGCAATCCAAGACTCCCTCCGGTGTAATTATATATATAAAGAATAAAATCCAAAAATAGTGTAATTCCGATAAAAGAATGTTTATTGTATCCACTAAAAATGTATCTTAAAATCAGCTGTCATAACCGTTCGTGGTTTGTAACAGTGGTCAAGCAACAAGTCAGCAGCGCGGCTGCTGTTTGAGTAAGAAGCGCCTCTCTTCCTCTTCCTTTGGCTTGCGCTCCACCTAGCAAAACCACAAACCCGGACGTGACGCAAAACGTAACTGACGTACTCTCTGGCCCCGCCTGACGCATTTCGTCATTGGACGTCGTCGGAAGCGGTGGCCATCTTGGTAGTCCACCCGCTTATATACACAACAAGATGGGCGGTCTTGATAGGTACACCTGCGTTTATTCCGATTCATTTACAACTTTGTGCCTTTGTTTGTATAAAAAAAAAGGAGAAATAAGTGTTCTTATTAAGAAAAAATATATGCCTCTAATAAACCTGAGCTGAAACTATATTGAAGATATATAGATGACGTGATCATCCTCTGTTAAGGGTCAAAGGAGTCCCTCCAGATTTTTATAGAAGACATGAATAAGAACGTCTACGGCATTGCTTTCACAGGGGATTGGAGCCACACAGAGATCAACTATCTAGACCTACATATATTTAAAGTGGAAGATAGACTATATACAAAAACATTTTTCAAAACCACAGATAGAAATGGGTACATCCCCACTTCAAGCTGCCACCATCCGGGATGGATAAGGAATATTCCTAAAGGACAGCTCATAAGAATACGGAGAAACTGCCGGAGAAATGAAGATTATGATGCACAAGCCGATATCCTGCTCAATAGGTTCCAAGAAAAAGGTTATCCCCTACAGGAACTAGTGAAAACTAAGGAAATGGTCAAAAATATCCCCAGAAGCAATTTGTTTGAAAACTCTGAGAAAAATCCTAGAATTTCCGAGCAGGTCCAGACTACGTGGAAAAAGGTTCCCTCCTCCGATCCACACCTGCGGCAAAGCGGGCTCAAACTGGGATATATCCCGGCAAGTCGCTGGGGGGTATAGTATATTCTATGTAAGAACTATGTAAGAACTTAATTTGAATAAACCTGTCCCGTGCTGAGATCATTAACGGTAAAAATTGTTGGACCCCCTCCTCCCATTCGTCCTCCGTTAAGGTGGGTATGTCCTCCCGCCATCTGTCGTAAAGTCTTGAGACCCTAGAGGCTTCCAATTTATACGTATACCTGAATACTTCCCGAATTCGTTTATAAGTGATAAAGCTGCTGGTAGGGATATAGGGGCATTCCTCAAGTATAACAGGGTATCATCCGCATATGGAGAAATTTTTTCATGAACCTGACCGATGCGGATGCCAGTCACCCCCGATGAGTCCCGCAGGGCCACCGCCATTGGCTCAATTGCCAGGGCAAAAAGGGCTGGTGACAGGGGACACCCTTGTCTCGTGCCACGGTGTAGCAGGAAGGGCGGGGATATAATCGAGCCGGTACGGATCCTGGCCCTCGGAGATCCATACAGGGCCTGCACCCAAGAGATAAATCTGGGTCCAAAACCGAAGCGACGCAGGACCTCCCAGAGATATTGCCACTCCACCGAGTCAAACGCCTTTTCGGCGCCCAGGGAGGCCACTGCGTCGAGGTCCTGTAGTGAACTATCCGAAGCCAGAACCGTGAAGAGCCGGCGGAGATTTATGTCTGTACCCTTCCCAGGCATAAACCCCGTTTGGTCACCCTCGATCAAGGTATGTATAACCTCATTTATTCTGACTGCCAGGACTATGGCCAATATTTTAGCATCAACATTGAGCAGCGATATGGGCCTGTACGAGCCACATTCCTCTGGGTCTTTCCCAGGTTTAGGAATCACCACTATGATCGCCTCCGCCATTGATTCCGGGAGTGAACCAGCCTCCAGAGACCGGAGAAGGGTATCATGCAGGCGGGGGACCAGGTGTTCCCCGTATTGTTTATAGAATTCGGATGGAAAGCCGTCTACCCCCGGGGTCTTCCCAGCCTGCATGGAATATAAAGCTTTCTGGACCTCCTCTTGCGTAATAGGGCTGTCAAGCCGAGTGTGCATAGCCAACGTAAGGGTAGGGAGAGTAATCTGGGACAGATATGAGCTAAGCTCGTCAGCCGTATATGCCGTTTTTGAGGAATACAGAGTCTTATAGTATTCGGCGAATCAGTTATTAATACCCACCAGGTACTTAGTCAGAGTACGGTCTGCGGCTCTAATCCGGGCTATGGTAGTCAGGGGTTGCTGTTCCCTGGCCAGCCTTGCCAGAAGCCTCCCATTCTTCTCCCTCTGCTCGAAAATGCTTGGCGTCTGGGACAAGTGATGTTTTTTGGCCTTATTAACCCGAAGCAGCGCCACCTCACGATATGCTGCCTGCATATCGATATGGGTAATGGGGTTATTGGTAAGTATGTATCGGTCTTCAAGGGCAGATGCCCTGGCCTCTGCCTCCTCTATTGTAAATGCTGCATCCCTTCGGGCACGAGAGATAGTGGATTGATAGCATCCCCTCCTGGTCGCCTTAAAGGCGTCCCAGACCACGGCCACCCCCGCCGAGCCAGAGTCAGCGGTCCAGTACCTCGAGATATGGCCAGCCATTTCAAACTCAATTGTGGGGTCGGTTATCCAGTACTGGGACAGCTGCCAGAGTCTGTCCAAGGGGGGCGTCTCAGTCCGGAGACTGCACATCAGGGGAGCATGATCGGAGATACCGCGTGGGAGCATGGAGATTTCTTGTACTCTAGAGAGAAGGCCCGCACTAGCATACACCAGGTCTATGCGTGACATTGTGGTGTAGGAGGCCGAGTGACATGAGTAGGCTTTCGTGACCGGATGTTTCCATCTCCACACGTCTGTCAGCCCATAAAGAAGAGCCCACTGCGACAGAGCCGAGTCCACGGGAGCTCCAGGAGGCAGCCTATCTAAAACAGGGCTCGGGAGCATATTGAAGTCCCCCATAATAAGGACATTATCCGTGGGAAAATCAGAGAGGAGGTTAGTCAAGAAGTTCAGATCAGCTTTCGAAGCAGGTGGGGGAAAGTAAACACCAACTATGAGCATTTCTATCATATCAATGATTACATGTAGTGCAACGTACCTCCCCCCCGGTCAGTCTTCACCCGCAACAACTCAAAGTTCAGAGACTTGTGAACTAACACACTGACTCCCCTGGCATAGTTAGAGTAGGTGGCGTGGTAATGGTGCCCCACCCAGGGCTTCTTTAGACTCAGGATTTTTCCGCCCACCAGATGGGTCTCCTGAAGGATACACAGCTGGGGTCTAAATTTCTTGAGGTATGCAAAAATTAATGAGCATTTGGTCCTATCATTAAGTCCCCTGACATTCCAGGAGATGATATTCAGGGGAGCCATTGTAACCAAGTATCAACAAACATCTCCCAGAAGTGCGAATGTTGCTGACCCAGAGGGGGAGGGCCGCCGCTCCCACCCACTGCCCCCACCTCACCGGCAGCAGATGCCCCGGTGACACATCTGTACCACCCGCTAGATAGTCCACTGCATTGGAAAAAAACATTAGTAACATAAACAAAATAAACCCACATTCCCCACCCCAACCCACCCCGCACATCCACCTCGAAAACTTTGGAGTGCTTTACCCATGAACTAAGTAACCAATACATATTTACATAAAATAGGCCTTAAACCTATGGGGCTAGCGGGAAGGCTAGCAGACGTACAGACCCCTGTATCACATTGCCAGAGCCATCCACAGCCACGGACCCGGGCAACGCGATACAGAGCAAGGACATTTGGTAAAATCTCAATGTTATAGTGACTTAAGGAATCACCTAGCAAGCTAGGGGCACATTCTTATATATTAAAAGTTCTTTCAACAAAGATAGAGCAAATTGGAACATAAACATAAGGGGAGGCCTTAGGCCTTTCCGGGAGAGCAGACAGGGCAGCCCAAGTATACAGTGTCCCCAAGAGGGCATGGCTTCAAGAACTGTAGGATTCTGACCCATCGGGCCTTCCAGAAACCATTTAAGATGGGCATAGTACCTTCATGTGTCCCGGATCATGTCCCAAGAACACCACTCAGGATGTGCTGCCCAGTTGAGGACATCATGTCAACAGTGGGATCAGGGGAGCTCTGAGGGTGGAAGAAGGAGAAAGGCCTCGCCTCGCAACAGGCCTGGTCCCCACCAGGATCCAGCCGGATCAGAAATGGATGGATGGGGGGACTCATCCGGCCACCACAGGGGGAGGCAGGAGGGGCAGCACCCCAGCAAGGGATCCAGTGAGGGAAAGGACATCAGTCAGGAGTAAATAAAAAAGCAAGGGAGAGAAGAGCCCTGATACTCATCTGTTGTTGGGCAGTGTATCCAGCCAGTGGGATGCATCCTCCGGGGCCGTGAAGGACCGGGTTGACTCCCCATCCACCACACGCAGATGGGCAGGGAATAACATGCTGTACTTGATTCCACGGGTACGCAGTTGGGCCTTCACTTGGTCGAAGGTTCTGCGGAGTGCGCTGTGTCTTGACCGAGTAGTCAGCGAAGAGCATCAATTTGGCATTCTCAAACCGGAGCTCCTCAATCTTCCTTGCCTCTCTAAGCACCAGGTCCTGGTCCCGGAAGTTCAACAGGCGAAATATAAGTGCGTGGAGGGCTCCCCTGTGGGCTGCGGGCTGAGGGGACCCTGTGTGCCCTCTCCACCACAAAGAAAATGGTGCCTGAGGGAGCAGGGTGCGCAACATGCGTTCAGTGAAGGTGGTAGGGTCCTGCCCCTCCACTCCCTCCGGCAGCCCCACCATTCGCAGATTGTTTCTGCGGCTGCGATTTTCGCTGTCCTCGGCTCTGGACTCCAGGGCCCTCACCTTGACTTGAAGTGTCCGTATGGCAGTATCATGCTCCCGGAGAGAATCCTCGGCGCCTCCAACCCGGCGCTCAGCCTCCCACATGCGGTCTCGGACCTTGTCCATGTCCCGCCTCAGAAGCCCCACATCCGCCTGCAGATGATCTATTTTTTCGGTCAGCGCAGTCTGGCATGTGGTGATGGTGGCCTGACAGCCAGTAATGGCCTGCATAAGGGCTGCAAAGCGAACCTCCTCCCTGTTATCAGGGTTGTCCAGGGCCAACTGCGACGCCATGCCGGAGCGGGTTCGTGGAGCCTGCTGCACCGAACGCTGCGGTGGAGACCTCCCGACCTGATTTCTCCTGCGCTGGGGCCGCATACAGCAAGGATCGGGGTGCCAGTGACCCCAGGAAAGTCCCTTTAGAAACTGATAAATGGTCCGAAGGCTGCAGAGCTCGTTTCAGCGCGTCCGCTCAGTCCGCCATCTTGGCCACGCCCCACTGGACTCTATGTTAATGGATTTGAACTCCACAAGTCTTACTCATGAGAGTTTAACCACCTTTCTGGCAGAGGTGTCTGCCATAATCAATTCAAGACCACTTGTTCCAGTGTCTACAGATCCGGAGTGCCCAACCATCCTTACTCCAGCTACTCTCCTTACCCAAAAGCTTGGATCTGTTCCTGTTTCACCTGGGAACTTTAAAGAAGGGAACTTATACCGTGAACAATGGAAGCGAGTACAACACCTCACCAACTGCTTCTGGAAACCTGGGAAGATGGAGTATCTTTGTCTTCTGCAAGGACGCAGAAAATGGCAACATCTGAACCCTAACCTCCAAATTGGAAACCTCGTTCTGCTCAAAGACCAGCAAGCCGAATTAATTGAATGGCCTATGGGACTCATTGTAAAGACCATTCCCAGTGATGATGGTATGGTACGTAAAGTAGAGGTGAAGGTTGCCAGACAAGGAACTGTAAAGACTTTCCTCAGACCCATCACAGAACTTGTTTTACTCTTGTCCTTTGGAGACTGAACTTGCTTACCTGGGTCTGTTGGATTCAGTTTCTACCACAAGAAGAATGTGCCTTGAACTTTAAGTGACACTTCTTGATGCCTTATTGCAGTTTCTATTGTTGCATATACATGCATTTTGTTTTTTGTCTTTCAGATCTTCAAGACAACTGCAAATTGGACAACTTTTATTTGCATTGCATAACTATCGTTATGATATAACATAATGGTATTTACAATACTAGACGGGGAGTGTGCCGTTACATGTAATTATCATGTAACATAAATCTGTGCATAGCTATAGTAATGTTTGTATAGTTGGTTATTACACTGCCATCTTGTGGTTGTTTTGGATATTGCACCTTTCCATACTGTTATCATCTGTGTTCCGTCCCATCTTCTCAGCTAACTTCCTCTCCCTGGTTCACTCTGTTATGTAACTTCCTCTTTCTGTGTCCTCTTTCTGTCTCATGAGGAAGAATATGGTTACACGTTTGTAGGCCTCACACAATCTGCACGCATCCTAGGACACCATGTTTTGACCTGCAGTTACCATCTTTCAACCATCTGCCACATTTGTTGTATGCTGTACCTGCTATTTGCAATAAATAGACGCTTATGAAAGAATCGGTGCTGGTGAGTTCAAGCTATCTGATTGGAGTCAGAATATATATACTAGACTGTATATAGTTTAAGACACCACTTCAAGTGTACTGTATACTGTACGTACACCCCCAAATGCACTGATATATAGTGTACACTCAATACGCTGTGTGTGTATATATATTAGACTGAATATATTTTAAGACACCACATCAAGTAGTGTACTATATACCGTACACCCCCAAATGCACTGATATATAGTGTACACTCAATACGCTGTGTGTGTGTATATATATATATATATATATATATATATCCATATATATATTCTTTCACTGCCTGAACGGATGCTATATACTATACACTGAATTAGCTGTATATAATATACACTAAAGGCACTAAAATATATATATATATATATATATATATATATACACACACACCAGGAAGATATATATATATATATATATTCTTGCACTGCCTGCACTAACAGATTGCCCTATTAATCTATCTATCTATCTAATGTGAGTCTCACATTCCACAGCTAGCTACACTAATCTGCCTGCAGGCCGCTACCTAAGCTCACTGACTCTTTCTCCATGTTTAACACCCTACATAGAGCCACTGTACAAGCGGCTTTATATAGTGTGGGGCATGGATTGAGGCTGCTGAGCAGTGATTGGCTAAAGGCTCCCTGACTTTAGCCAATCATATCTCTCACAGCAGAGCACTCTGTGATTGGCCAAAGCATGCAGGTGCATACCTTGGCCAATCAACGGGTGGCATTTCCCCTGCCATTGGAATGCATTATGGGGCACTCAAAGTTCCCGCAAACGCCCCATAATGTTCTCCATTCGACAAACGGGCGAAAACGACTCGAACAGCGGGCCCATCCCTAGTTGTATACATAAAAAAATGTAAAATGTTAGAAACAATCTGTTTCCAGCTTTCCTCATCTGTAAAAATTGTAGCTTAGCAGATCTAGAAAAAAAGGAAGCCTATATTAAAGCGGTATTAAACCCAAACCAAAAATTTTACATATTGCAATTTTATTAATCCTTAGGTTCCAAGCACACTAGGAGCTGAAAAAAATGTCTGCACTTTAGCTGGAAAAACATGGCATAAAAGACGCCAGTTAAGAGCATTTTGTACAAAATTTAGGTGAGTTTATGAGCATTTGAGTTTACAGGCGTTTTTTGCATAAACAATGGGCAGGGTCAGCAGATACTTTCTGTAAAGCCAGGAAGTGCTGGACAGTGACAAAAAAAATGAAAAAAAAAAAACCGCTGAAACATGAAGTTCACAAGAGTTTAGAGGAGCTAGAGGAGTTTAGGAGTGATTGATGTTTTAACAGCTTCTAAACTTTTCCTAAAAATGTGATCCAAAAGGGCTTTTTTTACAACCTCTGAACATCCCTGTACGAAAACGCCTGTAAACTTCATAATGTGCAAAGTCACATGGAATAAAATACAAGTGCTTCTACAGGCAAGTGAAAAAAACGTCAGACGCCTGTAGAATCAACGTTTTTTTATTGCACTGTGCATGGAGCCTTAGATGTGGTGGCTGCAATAGTTTTCTTTTTTTTTCACTTTGAGCAGTGGGAGTTTGCACTGCACCAGTCCTTTTGAGATGTTTTTTTGCAGTCACTAGATGAGCCTGACTGTTTTAAAATACATGTGTGTGTAACTTTTATCTTTATAATAAAGCTGTTGGAGGTTATGGAGAGCCCTATGGTTTCTGTTTATCTTTTTTGAGTTCATCATAATACTGGGAGATCTGTGCATCATATGAGCTGCATTTGCCTTTGGAGTTAGCCTTATCCTGGCTTTAAAGGGGACATGCTCTGCATGACCTTTTGATACAAAGGCCTAAGAAGGTGAGCATGTACCCACTGGGGAAGGTGGAGGTCACAATCGTTTTGGCACCGTATGTATGTTTATGACTTCACATATTGCACCAGGATATTAGTAAGGCCCCTTTCACACGGGGCGGATTCGTTTTGCTCCGTTGATCCCCGCTGAGCAGGCAGATGACAGGCCGGTCTGCTCTCACTGTGCTGGGATAGACTTGTCAGAGCCCGCTCTCCTCTACGGGGAGATTGGATGAAAACGGACCGCCTGTCAGTTTCCATTCGATACCATCCGATCCGCTGGACAGATGGCGAACGTATCGCCATACGTCTGTTTTCAGCGGACCTTGTCGGATTGGATGCCAGGCGGGTGTCAGCGGACACATATCTGCCTCCCCATAGAAGTCAATGGGTGGCCCGATCGAATCTGCCTGAAAAACGAACAGGCGGATCCGATCGATCTGATTGTGTGAAAGGGGCCAAACATTGCCTTCCAGTTTTTGATTTTCTATGTTTACATTTGGAGATATGTTATTGTGTTTTGATATTTATATTACTGTGATGCACAATTTGTTGATTTCTTTTATTCATGTGATACATGTCATTATATGTCGATTCTACACTCTCTAACTCACATTTTAAACCTTTCCCTCTCTTCTGGCATCTTCCCAAATTCTCTAAAACATGTGCTAGTCACCCTATCCTTAAAAAGCCTTCACTTTACCCCACCAATCTTAACAACCTACGTCCCATGTCTTTACGCCCCTTCTCCTCCAAACAACTTGAAAAACTGATCTACAACCGACTTAGTGACCATCTGACCATGAAAAAACTTCTTGATCCCCTTCAGTCAGGATTTTGCCCTCAACACTCCATGGAAACTGCTTCCCTTAAACTCACAAATGACCTACTAACTTCTAAAACCAACGGACCCTATTCTGTACTACTACTCCTGGACCTCTCTGCTGCCTTTGACACAGTGGACACCCCCCCTCCTCCTCAAAATACTTCCAAGACCTCCTGCTTTCTAGCTCCCTTGTCACCTCATCCCATGTTCGCCTCCAGGACTTCTCCAGAGCCTCTCCCATCCTGTAGGATGCTCTACCTAATCTGTCCGACTTTCTTCTGCTTTGTCCACTTGCAGACGATCCCTGAAAAGCCTATCTGGCTGCCACCTAACAACTGTACATTGATCTTCTCCATTAGCACACTCCCCCCCCCCCCCCATAGATATTATCTTTTGTATCTCTTGAACTTCCCTCTTAGAGTGTAAGCTCTAACAAGCAGGGCCCTCTGGTTCCTACTGTATTTAACCACTTGCCGACCACAGTCTGATGGCGACAGAGTGGCTTGTTATCACAAACCGCCATTATATGACGGCGGCTGCGATAACTAGTGCTGTGAGCGTGCGCTGCCGGAAGCAACTTTTGCGCAAACCAATCAATAAAGGCCGATTGCAATTGTTTTTACCAAAAATATGAGGAAGAATATAAATCGCCCGAAACCAATGGAAAAAAATGTTTTTTTATATATTTTTTTTGGATTTGTATTTTAGCAAAAAGTAAGAAATTTGGGTTTTTTTTCAAAATTGTCGCTCTTCTTTTGTTTATATCGGCAATCAGAAATGACGCAGAGGTGATCAAATACCACCAAAAGAAAGCTCTATTTGTGGGGAAAAAAAAGGACACAAATTTCGCTTGGGTACAACATCACATGGCCAAGCAATTGTCAGTTAAAGCAACGCAGTGCTGAATCACAAAAATTCTCTGGTCCTAAAGTGGGAAATCCTTCCGGGGCTGAAGTGGTTAAGTGTATTGTATTTGTATTGTATACCCTCAAGTTCAAGCTGTAAAGCGCTGTGTAAACTGTTGGCGCTATATAAATCCTGTATTATAATAATAATAATAATAATAATATTGTAATTAATGATATATAGTAGATGTATGGGTATAGTGGCCCTTTGCTTGCCTTTATTCCAGCCCTTGAGGCACTACTCCTCCAACAGACACCAATGATAGGATGCCATTCCTCCTACTGACACTATTGATGGTGCACTATTCTTCCCACTACACCACTGATGGAGCACTATTCTTTCCATTAAAACAAACAATGGGGTATTGTGTACAGACAGTCCCCTAGTTACAAACATTCGACTTACAAATGACTCCTACTTACAAACGGAGGGAGACATCAGGAAGTTGTTGGGCAAGGTATGTCTCTTTGCTGATGATACAAAGGTGTGTAATAGGGTTGATATCCCTGGAGGTGTCTGTAACATGGAACATGATTTGGCATTGCTGGAAGATTGGTCAAAGCAGTGGAGACTGCAGTTCAATATTTCTAAATGTAAAATAATGCATCTAGGGAAAAGGAATCCCCTTAGAGAGTACAACACTGGGGGTACAGTGTTAGCCAGCACTACATAAGAAAAAGATTTGGGGGTCCTCATTTCAGATGATTGCAAAATGGGCAAACAGTGTGGCCAGGCAGTGGGAAAAGCAAATAGAATTCTGGGATGTATCAGTAGAGGGATCACCAGCAGGAGGAAGGAGGTTCAGATTTCTCTATATAGATCTTTAGTGAGACCTCACTTAGAATACTGTGTCCAGTTCTGGAGACCTCACTTACAAAAAGATATTGATAAAATAGAACGAGTTCAGAGACGGGTAACAAAAATGGTGAAAGGTCTGGGGGATAAAACATATCAAGAGTGACTTCAGGAACTTAATATGTACAGTCTGGAGGAAAGAAGGGAGAGGGGAGACATGATTGAAACCTTTAACCACTTCCCGCCCGGCGTATAGACAAATGACGTCTGGGCGGGGGGTTCATTATCCTGACTGGACTTCTATTGACGTCCTCAGGATAATCCGCGATCGGTGGTGCCGTGGGTCAGGCTGACCCACCGCATTACCGACCATGGTAAAAGGCTTCGATCCGAAGCCTTTTACCATGTGATCAGCCATGACCAATCACGGCTGATCACAGTGTAAATAGGAAGAGCCGTTGATCGGCTTTTCCTCTGCTCAGGTCTGCAGACCTGAGCAGCGGAGAGCCGATCGGCTGCTCTCCTGACAGGGGGGGCTGCGCTGATCATTTATCAGCGCAGCCACCCTCAGGATCACCCCACTGGACCACCAGGGAGCTGGATCAAGACCATCTGGGAGCCCCCCCGGACATCACACACAGGCCGCCCAGGACCACCAGGGAAGGAAACCAGAGGCCGCCCAGGACCACCAGGGAGCCCCCACTAGACCACCAGGTAAGGGCATTATTGTGCACTGTAGGGATGGCACTGTGCCCATGTATGATGCCTGCCAGTGCCATCCCTAACAGTGCTGGTTGCACCTGTGCCCACCTGTGACACCTATCAGTGCCCACCTGTGACACCTATCAGTGCCCACCTGTGTCACCTATCAGTGCCCACCTGTGCCACCTAAAAGTGCCCACCTGTGCCACCTAAAAGTGCCACCTATCAGTGCCCAGTGCCACTTATCAGTGCCGCCTAGGAGTGTCCATCAGTGCCACATATCAGTGCCACGTATCAGTGCCCGTCAGTGTTGCTTGTCAGTGCCGCCCATCAGTGCTGTATATGTGCCCCATCGTCAGTGCAACTTTATCAGTGCCACCTCATCAGTGCCAATCTGTACTGCCTCATCAGTGCCCGTCAGTGTAGCCTCATCAGTGCCCATCAGTGTAGCCTCATCAGTGCCCATCAGTGTAGCCACATCAGTGCCCGTCAGTGAAGGAGAAAATGTACTTTATACAAACTTTTGTGACAGAAACGAAGAAAAATGTTTTTTTTTTCAAAATTTTCGGTCTTTTTTTTTTTCTATAACGCAAAAAATAAAAAACGCAGGTGTGATCAAATACCACCAAAAGAAAGCTCTATTTGTGGGAATAAAATGATAAAAACTTTGTTTGGGTACAACGCCGCACGACCGCGCAATTCTCATTCAAATCGCAACAGCACTGAAAGCTGAAAATTGGTCTGGTAGGGAAGTGTTCTAAGTGCATGGTATTGAAGTGGTTAAATACATCAAGGGGGTGAATAACCACTTCAATACCAAGCCTGTTTTTTGGGTTCGGTGCTTACCAGTTAAAAACTGTTTTTTTGCTATAAAATGACTTAGAACCTCCAAACATTATATATTTTCCTAACACCCTAGAGAATAAAATGGCGGTCATTGAAAAAATTTATGTCACACCGTATTTGCGCAGCGGTCTTACAAGCGTGCTTTTTTTTTAATAAATTCAGTTTTTATAGTTAAAAAATAAGAAAACAGTAAAGTTAGGCCAATTTTTTTCCATATTGTGAAAGATAATGTTATGTCGAGTAAAATGATACCCAACATGTCATGCTTCAAAATTGCGTCTGCTCGCGGAACGGCGATAAACTTTGCAAATTAAAAATCTCCATTGGCGACATTTAAAAAATTCTACAGGTTAGCAGTTTTGTGTTAGAGGAGGTCTAGAGCTATAATTGTCCTCTCGCTCTAACGATCGCGGCGATACCTCACATGTGTGGTTTGAACACCGTTTTCATATGTGGGCGGGACTTACGTATGCGTTCGCTTCTGCGCGCGAGCTCGGCGGGACGGAGCGCTTTACATTTTTTTTTTTAATTATTTATTTTGCTTTTTACTTTTTATTTTTACACTGTTCTTTAAAAAAAAAATGTGATCACTTTTATTCCTATTACAAGAAATGTAAACATTCCTTGTAATAGAAAAAAGCATGACAGGTCCTCTTAAATATGAGATCTGGGGTCAAAAAGTCCTCAGATCTCATATTTACACTCAAATGCAAAAAAAAAAAAAAAAATCTGAAAAAAGTGACAGAAGAAAAAAAAAATCGGGCCCTTTAAGACCGTTGGGCAGACGTAATTTCTGACGTCATTTCCGCCGGCCATGTTATGGAGCCGAGTGAGTGGCTTCAGCCGCTCAGTCGGCTCACAGACACTGGGGGGAGAGCATCGGATCATCTCCGCCGCTGCCGGTGGGTCCGGTAAGCGGCGGAGATGACCGGAAAGCGTCGGGAGGGGGGGGGGCACCTCTCCCGCCGCTGATAAAAGTGATCTTGCGGCGAATCTGCCGCTAAGACCACTTTTATCTTGCAGGGAATCGCCTGCTGAAAAAAACGGTATCTGAATGGTGCCTGCAGCTGCAGGCACCATTCAGATATCACCACTCAAACCCAAGGACGTCATATGACGTCCGGCGGTACGGAAGTGGATAAGGTTCAAGAGGGCAGTCTTTTCAATATGAAACCAAAATCAAGAACACGGGGACATGACCTCAAACTAACTGGGGGGAAGTTCAAAACTCATCTTAGAAAGCATTATTTTACTGAAAGGGTGGTTGATGATTGGAATAAACTACCAACAGACGTTGTGAGACAGTCAACAGTAAATGGCTTCAAACATGCTTGGGATAAACATAAATCTATAGTCAGACAAGGTTAATGTAAAAAAAAAAAAAAAAATTAAAAATAAATAAAAAGGGGCAGACTCGATGGACTACTCAGTCTTTTTCTGCTGTCACTTTTCTATGTTTCTAAATATCCCCCTAGGAAGGGAAATTCACTCCTGTAAGAGTTATTATGGGAAAAAAGTGTGTCCACTGATGCTTTATCACCAAGGTTTGTTTACACAACAGCCCAACATTTTCAAAATCCAATTATCATTGGGACAGGAAGTGAGGTGAAATCTTCTGAACAGAAACATAGACAGCAAAACAAACATCACAGAGGTTAAACCTACCCTATGCTATCCAAAAAGCTTACAAATAGTTATTTTTGGCTGAAGCTACACTTAAAAAATGTACCTGTTCCCACTTACAAACAAATTCAACTTAAGAACAAACCTACAGACCCTATCTTGTTTGTAACCCGGGGACTGCATGTACTCCCAGTGGCCACAGTACATCCCCCTAAAGCTAAAAGGACAGTAAACTGGCCCTTTACTTAGAAGGTTTGGAGACCCCTGGTATAGAGCATATTATTTAAAGCACTAGATAGGGTTGATTTATTTGTATTTTGTGCAGCTTATTTTATATATACACAATATCCAGTGAAGGTTAGGTCAGAACATCAACCCACACAAGTATTTATAAAAAGGAGAAATGGGACTTTAAGTGAAATGTTAACCACTTCCTTACTGGGCACTTAAACCCCCCTCCTGCCCAGACCAATTTTTGGCTTTCAGCGCTGCAGCATTTTGAATGACAATTGCGCGGTCGTGCGACGTTGTACCCAAACAAAATTGATGTCCTTTTTTCCCCACAAATAGAGCTTTCTTTTGGTGGTATTTGATCACCTCTGCGGTTTTTATTTTTTGCGCTATAAACAAACAAATTGCGTTGATTTTGAAAAAAAAACAATATTTTTTACTTTTTGCTCTAATAAATATCAAAAAATAAAATATAAAAAAAAAAATTATTCATCAGTTTAGGCAGATTAATATTCTTCTACATATTTTTGGTAAAAAAAAATCTCAATCGGCGTTTATTGATTTAATTTGCGCAAAAGTTATCGCATCTACAAACTACGTGAATTGATTTATAGCGTTTTTATTATTATTTTTTTTTTACTGGTAATGGCGACGATCTGCGATTTTTATCGGGACTTTGATATTGGGGCGGACATGTTGGACATTTTTGACACTTTTTTGGGACCAATGACATTTACACAGCGATCAGACATTTAAATGTCCACTGATTACTGTATAAATGTCACTGGCAGTGAAGGGGTTAACCTGCAGGGGGCAGTGAAGGGGTTAAGTAGTTAAAACAAACCCATGTTGCA